>JAQFXU010000028.1:0-137195 GCA_034693705.1 Spatulosminthurus flaviceps | reverse complement strand
AGCGATCGCTGCATATAGCCCCTTCTTGCACAACGCTTCTAAAATTATGGCCCCTTTTGCACTTTAGCCGACGATTTGCACTCCATATGTACGTACATACATACCATGTATAGCCTAATGCATAGGTTTTAGCATGTAGAAATTAGAGTGAGAAAACATAAGGCGCCGGGTAATTCTTCGTAACTCTTACCCGGCGCCTTAAGCACAATATGCGTGCATACGCCTGTGTAAACCCCATGTAAAAACATGTGTAGGCACATTTGAAATGAGTAGGACTAAAAACGTTCGAGTTTTAACATGGAATTTTACACATGATTTTTTTTCTCTCCGGGCTTTTTTTGTATACAGGCAAAAAGTGCTTGCTTTTACACGTTAACCTCTATATGCTATTATCTCAAATGGGTCCTCCACCATATGGGCTCATGGTGTCATACATATTTTTAAATAGTCATTTAGCATGGTTTAAGGGAGAAAAACCTTTGGAACAGGACGAGGCTTGAGAATTACATATGAATGATAAAAATGTCTCCGTTATATTTGTGTATAAGAGTAAAAAATATTTTGAGTCTTCATTCCTTCATTGGGAAAAGTCACATATTTTGGGGAGAGACGTGTGCAAAGGGACGGGTGCAAAAAAAAATTTTTTTTTGCATATGTGTATATTCCTACAAAGAATTTTTAAACTCGGTCTGTCTATTTTGGGTGGGTTGGGAGTAGTGGCAGTGTCTGACTGTGTGAAGATGACACACACAAACATATAGAAAACGCTTGGGAGTAAAGGAGCATTTAACATTGCACTAAGCCTTGAGACTACTCATGTGTTTCGGGCACCCACACCTTACGGTTGGGTTTTTGTATTACAGAGTTGAGACTTCCGTGTAGATTGGAATTTAATGTGATGTGATGCAAGAAGATTTGGATATAAAGTGATGGGCTGTATATTTTTTTGAATGCATCAGAGAGACTGAGGATTTTTATTACACTTGGTTTATTTTTTTTTGGCTCAACCTTTGTACAAACGAAATAAATCTTGTGGAAATTGGGAGGACAAAGTTTTTTTTCTTTCCGGGTTCTTTTGGATGATTTTTATGGGGGTGGGGGAATTATGATAGGAGGTTGGAGGACTTCCGGTTTTTAGTACTATTTTTATTAGGTGTGGACCGCACGGATTGAATTCAACGTCCAAGTCCAAAGCTAACCTTGGAGTTTGTACTTGGAAAATATTATTATTTTCTATAAACGGCGTCGAAATTTGACATTTTCTCATTTTTTATGATTAGATTGGAAGTTTTTTCTCATAATGTATTTTTGATTCTCAAATGAGTCTAAACTTTGGAATTTTCATTGAACTGCCAAAACTGACAAGGGAAATTTCCAAAAATTTCCAATTTTTCAAGACCAAAACCTAAAAATCCAAAAATACTTGGAAAATTTTACTCGGTAGGGATTTTTGAGATATTTCCCAGAATTTGTGAACAAATAAATTGAGAAAATTGCTTTTCATTGTAAAAGTGCATTTTTTTTGAGCCACTTCACATTTTCTGAGTAAATATTTTCCACACGAGTTTTCAATCAAATACTATTTAATTTTCTGAGCCAAAGGCAAGGATTTGGTCTGGTAGGGCATAAAATTAATAAAATCCTGGAGCACCCATAAAATTCACCTTTTTAATTTATTTCCTTTACCCAACAAAAATTTCCCGTCTAACAATTATCATAGAGAAAACTGCAAAATCTCACTGAAGAGAAATTCCTTGAAAAAGCAATTTAATTTTCCATTAATTTCATTATAAAACTTTAATTTACCTTGACCCTACAAATTTGAACTAGAAAATTCAGCTCAATTAGTATTTCTTGTATCCCAATGGTATATTTCCAATGTTCACACAAATTAATTAAAGTTCATGGAAAATCAAACCAAATTTAATAATTGCAATTCTTGGAAAATATTCATTGAAAAAGACTTGGAAAAATCAGATGGATTTTTGTGTCTGGATTTCTAATTTTATCAATTGTGTGTAATTTCTGGGCCAAGTTGAACTTTCCATATTGAAAATGATAAATTCCTATGATTAAGTATTATAAGGGCTTGGGCGGAGCTTTATGGAAATCATCCCTCTGCATTTATACGTCCACAATATGTGCGAAGAATGAGGAGAGGAAAATATGTACATTTTAAAAAAATGAGTTCGGCTTTGGTTCAAATAATGCAGAGTAGTCATAAATAAAATTAATGTGTGTGTGTGTGTGTGTGTGTTACATTATATAATTTTAGTATGTCAGAGGAAATACGGGGCTGAATGTAGAAGGACTGCTCGAATGTAAACTCATTGAGATGTAGAAGGGGAACATGCTAAAACATGTGGAGACGTACAATAGTGACAATCTATGGAGTAAATAAGACTGTAAAGAAAAGATGCGTCGCATGTTATAAAGGAAAACAAGAATGAAATTCGGGTTAGTTGGCGCATACAAGCACAAAATACTCAATTAGTTTCACTTGAGTGAGATTTTCACTTGATTATAATGAGAAAAAACAAGTGCCTGTAAACACATGGAGATTATTCCAAAACTTTCACTTTAGTCGGATTTCCTTTGATTTCGGCAGTTACGTAAGTGACATTGTGTGCGCTCTGCTGTGAGGAAAGTTAGAATATTTCTTTGGCGCTGAGCTCACATCACTCGGAGTTTGATCCGATGCATGCCGCGCGCAAAAATACACCTTGGGAACAAACTCCAACCCCACAATTTCAGAAATAAACAATTTCCGGAATTTGAACAGCGCGCGCGCTCTAAAGACACTTTTTGGTAAATTTCTCTGTTAACCAAAATTCCAGGAAATATTACTACTGTGCTGAACGTACTGCCGCAGTACATTCATTTGAATTCCAATAATCACTATTTGAGGAAATTCCACTAATTTGTCCGGCGCGCGCTCGTAGTTGACAACTTTTTTGGCCAAAGTAAGAAGAAATCCACTCATATGTGTAGCGCTCGGTAAGGTTGGACTCTTTCAGCCCATATTTAATGAAAATATCCTACTATGTGTACAGCGCGCGCGCTATTAGCGAAAAATTTAGGAAAGTTCACAATAATATGCTGCACAGTCTCTGCTTCCTCTTAGGTTACACTCTGAGGGGCTTGAAAATTCCCTTCTAAGCCGCCCGGCTATCATCAAAATCCAGCATTGCGAAAGCGCGCGAGTTGACCCAGCAAATTGACCAATTAATTTCACCCCGCGCGCTGTATGAAACAAATGTACACGCAATTGTGCGTATTTACAAGGACCGAATTTCCAAGAAAAACCACCCTTGTGGCATGGACTAAAAAATACCCGTGAAAAATCCACCTACATAAAATATCCGCTGAAATTCTCAGTAGTATAAAAACTCCCAGCGAATACAAATACTCACCTTTATTCCACACCCCACAATAAAAATCTATATTGAAAAATTTACAGTTGATATTTGAGTCAAGCCAATTACCTTTCCCGGAACTCCCCTTCTAAAAATTCATGTGAAAGGCAAAACACTGGAGAGGCATTTTCTCACTAAACTATTAATTTCCCCCTAATTACACTCATCTCCTCCGAATCATATTGTTCAATACATACCAAAACCCACATGAATTTCTTCTTTCAATGAGACACATTCATGCCATTGGCAACCCCAAAAAAGAGGATGGAGGAAAAATTCACATTAATTATTTTTGAAACCTTTGAACATCATTAATTTCCCTATAATTTCTATCAATTATCCTAGGACTTTAATGTATAAAGAATGGACGTGTAAAATTAAAGGGTGGAGGATTTTCCTCAACACAGTAGAAACAAATGGGGCCGTTGTGTATAAAAAAGTGTGAGTGTTTCGACGCGACCTGAATTCCCAAGTATTTTCATGCAATTTCCTAATAATCCTCTTCTTCTATTTTTAGCACATACTCCCTCCCTAAGGGTTTTCATATATATTTCTCTTCCTCCTCCTCCTCATCATCCTTACTAACCTAATTTCCGAGGGAATTTTAAATCAACACTGTTTTCCTCTTGGTTCTTCCCTAAACTCATGTTAGCAGAATTTTACGGAATTGGGTATAGTTCGGAAGCTCTCATTTGAATTTCCTCGCCATGATGGTGATGGATATTTGTAAACATTGGAATTCCATTTGGATGACATGGTCTCATGCCTATCATCAAATGTCAATCTACTTGTCATATTTCACCCGCCTACCTTGTACATAACACGTCATGGAGGTATTAGGGAAATTGCTCAGTGGGGAAGGCTGAGATGGTTTTTAGTATGACTGTGTGAGATGTAGGAGGAGGACCTTGGGAATTGATGCGGCTGAAAGGGTCATGTAGTTTACCAAAATTTGTCCATGCTTGCCAAATTTTTTAAAATTCTGACCAATTTTTGCCAAAATCCAGACAATTTTTAAAAAATCTGCCCATTTTCAACAAAATTTGATGTATTTCACCAATATTTTGCCTGTTCTAGCAGCATATGACCATATTTACCAAATATGGTTCATTTTTTTTTAAAATGACCATATTTTTTAAAATTCGGTCAATTTTTAAAAAAAACCGACCATATTTCTAAAATTTACCGATCTTTAAAAAAACCAACTATATTTTCTTAAGTTTGCAAGATTTACCAGGATCTGAGCATTTTAACCAAAATTAAGCATCTTTTACCAGCACTTGGGCATTTTCGCCAAAATTAGCTCTCTTTTACCAGAAACTTAGCATTTTTACCAAAATCCGATCAATTCACAACTTTTTATACCAATTTAACCATAATTTGACAAATTTTACCACATCATTGACAAATTGGACCAATAGTGGTAAAAATTTACAATTTTTACCAAAACGTTGGCAAGATTTACCAGGATTGGGGAATTTTCTCAAAATTAAGCACATGTTTTACCAGCACTTGGGCATTTTTGCCAAAATTAGCTCTCTTTTACCAGAAACTTAGAATTTTTACCAAAATCCGGCCAATTCACAACTTTTTATACCAAATCAACCATAATTTGACAGACTCAACCCCAATATCATCTTTTATCTCACAATCGAACCAAAAAATTTCAAGTTCCCGCGGGAAAAGGATAACAGCATGAAATTGGAACAAACTCACCCAAAAAGACCATTCCTATGGAAACGCACAAATACCATGTATGAATGCATATTTAAATGCGGATGAGCCTAAACGTAAACAATTCCCCACGTATTTTTATACTTCCCTAAAGAAGTAAGGAAAAATCGCTTACATTTTCATAAGCCTCAGCCTTATCCCTAAAAAACCCATCCCCTCATACTTTTTACTCTTATTTTCCCATATTTTCTCCGGAAAATCCATCATTGCCAATTTAACACATTCCAAACCAAGGAACCCAGACTCACGCATTTCATAAATCCTTTAACAGTCTCAACATATACGAATATTTCCCACACACAAACTAATAAATGAGCAAAAAAACCGCATAACCACAAAAATAATCTTAAAATAAAAAGAATTGTCGCATAAAATTTCTCACGCAATATTTTCCACCCTATTTTTCCCAACTATATTAAAGGATAATTACCAAGATTTTCTTATCCCACATTTAGCAACGTTATTTTCTATTAAATAGTATCTGTACAACGTTTGGGTGGAAATAAATAAGGATTTTTTGCGGGTGCGCGAAGAAATTTTAGCCCTTAACACATGTTTTTAGTGCGTTCATAATCATAATATTGGCCATTGCATTTTTAGTAGACTATTTTGGTGCGGGTGATAAAAAGAGGGAAATTCAAAGGAGGATAAGCTGGAATGGGTTGAAAATAGAGCTGGAAAGGTTATGACACTGGATATTTATACAAATATACACACACACACACCAAAAATATGTTGTTTAGTCTTGAGAAGGGAAATATAAGATGATGTGGAAAAAATAACATACGGGTAAAGCTGGATTTTTGTTGGGTGAGGGAGAGAATGTGCAACATATGGGACGGGTGTGTGTGTGTGTGTATTTGTGTGTGGTGGAAGAAGGGAAAGAAAATCTAGCCAAAAATATCCGTAAAAGGGTTCCTCTCCAATTTCATTTGCTCCTCTCTCCCTAACATCATCATCATCATCATCATCTTTCCTACATCACGTATGCTTTCCCATTGAAATCATACGGAGATTTCCTCTTTTATTTACGCAAGTGCTGCGTTCACTTTCTTTCAACAGAATTTTCAAAGGTATGTGATTTCCTACTGATTTCCTTTATATATTTTTTAACACACACTCAAAGGCACTAATATAGGATGAGTCATATGAAATATGGGGAACATTCATGGAATTTGAATGGGAATATTTTAGGTGTAATTATTTGTTTTATTTTATCATAATCATAGGGGCCTTGTTTTTTGGTTGGAAATTTTGGTGATGTTGGTAATGATCTGGTTAGGAAATATTGGTTGTGCTGGTAAAAATTTAGGGAGGAAATCCTTTGGTTGGGCTAGTATCAATTTCGATTGGAAATTTTGGCTGGGTTGGTAAAAATTTGACTAGGAAATGTTGTTTGTGGTGTTTAAAATCTGGGTAGAAAATTTTCGTGGGTAAAAACTTGGGCAGGAAAATTTTATTCACAGACATTCGGACTGAAAAATTATATTGGAGAAAAGCTGGACAGGAAAATCTTGTTGGCAAAAATTTGGGGAGGAAAATTTTCTTGGGAAAAATTTGGCTAGAAAATTTTCCTCACAAAAATTTGGACAAGTCAATTTTATTGGGGAATGGCTGGGCAAGAACATTTTATTGGCAAAGTTTTGGCCAGGAATTTTCTTGGTAAAAATTTGGGTAGAAAATTTTGTTGGCAATAATTTGGGGAAAAAAATGTAGTTGGATTGGAAAACGCTGGATTTATTGAATAAAATTTTACTAAAATATTTAATTTTTATGTTATCGGAAATTTTACCACACACGAAACCCACGACACCAAGCACATTCATGCTCTCTCTTCAAACTCCCAATGTTATCCACCTGGCCATCTACTAAACCCTAACAATTCTAAGAAATTGTTTGTGTGGCGTTAAAGTCTAACAATGGCTCTACTCCAAGGATAAAGGCGTAGAAGGTTCTAAACGCTTACGAAACTTGTATAAAATTCACGTTCCTTTCTCATAATAATTACTCCAACTCATTTTTCCAATGTGACTGGATTTGCCCCGTTTACATTGTGGCCTCATGAAAATAGCGTTTCGTAATTTTCCTTCAACACACCCACGTATAACGTGACTTGTTTACACTGGGAAAATACAAGATATGGAAATAGCATGGAAGTAAAATAAAATTGATCATTAGCGGATGATTATTAGAGGGAAAAGCTTGTCGCTGCTGAGCGACTCTGCACACAATAATTTCTATGTGGAGAGAAAACCAACAAGGAAAATCCATTAGGCATCTGTCACATTAGATGCAATTCATGTCTCGTTTAAAATTATTTTTACCACAAAATTTTACTCTGTACTAGTTCCTCCAGCCAGACATCATCATCTCCTCCATCTCGTGAGTTATGCTTATGGAGGATATGCTGCACGGAGGTGATGTCATTTCATAAATAGACTTGTTGTAATCAAAGAGACATTTGCTTTTAGCCTAAAGAGACAAAATGACGGAAGGTGGTAAAAATAGAAGTTTCAAAAAATTAAAGTACATTTTCTGGGTCAAGGTTTCTCTTAAATGAGTTTTCTCCATTTTATTTAAAAGCCTCTGATGTTTTTTCGGGAGTGTTGACATTTACTCTTATTTTTAGAGGAAATTTAATTAAAATTGATTGGATTTATGGCCAACAGATTTCCTGAGTTGGGATGACAAAAGTTGGGCTTCTTGTAAAAACGTACAGAGGAAATATCCCTTTTTTTGAGTTCAAATGCTTCTACGGATTTTATTATCCGAATGATAGTTTTCTTACATTTGGACCATATCTTGGCAAATGGGAGCGATTGTATTTGATTGAAATTGCAATTTGTAGCACTGCATTGGACGGATTTTTTTAGCCGGTTTAAAGCACATTTTGTCCAATTAAAGCCATAATTTTTCTCGGTTAAACCAAATATGGTGGAGGATGCACGTCATATTGTTATTGTCATACCACATGTTGGCCGGTTCAAACCATGCTTGAGAGGTTTATAGCATATTTTGGCCAGCTAAAAGCATATTTTGCCCCCTTATCCAGTTTGAACCATATTTTGACCTGTTCAAACCAGTCATTGCCATCTTTGAATTATATTTTGGCCGGTATAAACCACAACTTTTTGGGTGGTTAAAACCATATTTTGACCGATTGAAACCGTGTTTGGGCCAGTTAAAACCACATTTTGAGTGGTTAAAACTATACAGTCAAACCTCGCTGTAGAGGCCGTGTCAACAACGGAACACTCGGTATAGCGGCAGTAGAAAATCAGCCCCTTCTCCGTTTACAGCCAGCATATTATAAGCATTGGCTATAACGGCACTCTCGCTATAACGACCTTAAAATTGCGGTCCCTTGAGATGCCGTTATAACGAGGTTTGACAGTATTTGGACAGATGGAAGCCGTATTTTGGCCGGTTTAAACAACGTTTTGATTGGTCAAAACTTATATGTATTTTTTGACCGGTACCCCATACTTAATTGGCTCAAACATTATTTTGGTGAGTTGTATCGACAACTGCAAGCGGCATTTTAGCCATGAAAAAGGATTTAGCATATTTTTGCGGGTTTAAACCGTATTTTGGCCGATTGAAGCCGTATTTTACCGGTTTAAACCATAATTTTGCCAGGGGAAACTACACTTACTATATCCAGGTAAAACCATATTTGACAGGTGTAAACAACATTTTGGCCCGGTAAAACCATATTTTGGCCATGGGCACATGGGCAAGTTTAAACCCCATGTTGGCCAGTGTTTTTGGCAAGCTCAAACATATTTGTAGTCTTTGCCAAGGATATTTTGGTCCAATTCAACCGCTATGTTCGCAGGCCACTAAAAACCATATTTTGGCCTCAAAAACTCCATTTGAGCCTCATAAAACTCTATTTTGGCCGATCCCAGCCAGATTTTGACCCGTGGAATAAATATTTTCCGCAGTGTTAAAGATATTTTCTATGATGTAATACATTACATATTTCGACCCCATTTATTTAGAAACACCTTACTCAAACCAATACCATTTTCCATACACACGTCAAAATCCTACAAACTACTGAATAGTAACCCTAAAAAACCCATGTCTCTTCCCATCCAAATAATTTCCAACATTCCAAACATGAGGGAAAAAAACGTGACCATCATGCTATGTAGTAGCTTAATTAATAAAACTTTATTGCAAATAACCGCCAATCCCACAACCAATAATTCTTTCACCACTGACCATTATTCCTTGAAAAAAAGCCATCAATAAAAATACACCTTCAAACCATGTAATCCCTACCGTACCTCAACCTCCCCGTAAAAATCCATTTGATTGAATTCCCACACTAACAAACAAAAATAAAACATTCTCATTTCTTTTCATACAAGCTTAGGTCAAAAGACGGGAATCCCCAACAAATAGAAGAGCCAATTAAAATTAATGCTACAAAAATGTCCCCACATTCAGCCCAAATATGTATGGAGATACAAAGAGGGTAAAAAAATAAAGCTATTTGCAACACGCGAGGTGGGCCATAACTTGAAAATAGCCTTCGCTCCCATCCTATTTTGACAATACATTTTCACATGTACTTTTTTTTACCACGAGGAAAAAATCCTCAGAGACTTTCACTCTTTTTATCCTTTCAAATTCAAAGGCTTTTGCACATTCCAAAGTAGATTTTTATGACATTTTCCCTCAACTTTTATGCTTCTCCAGCAGTAAAAAATACTACTTTGGCTTTTACGTAGAGACAACAACAAATATTAGCCGAATTCTTTTTCAACAAGGACAAATGCCCGAATGTTTTCCTAATGAAAGTGCTAAATCCGCTTCTTAAGGGGCGGAGAGGAAAATTTCCAGCCCAAATTCGAGATTTCCTTGGTGGAAAATATTCAAGGGAAAACCACCCTTGGAAATAAACCGCAAACATTTTTTCCAGCATGTGGAATTAAATGTCTAGACTTGGAAAATTATGGAGTAAATTTTATGGGCAATTTTTTGGCAAATGGCATTTTGTAACAAAATGTAAATATTTGGAATGAAATTCTAACAAGATTGATTGGAGAGGTCATGTTTTTTTCGAGATGGAAAATTTTTATGGGAAATATTGTGCAAATATTGAAGGTGTTAGAAAAATTTTTATTGGCAATTATTGCCAATAACTTACCTCATCACAAGCTGCACAACGGGGTCGGAGCTGTTCGGCATAGTGACGTTCACAGAAAAGAGCGTCGTTATAGTTGCAATAGGTTAGGTCCACTAGGTACTCGTTGCAAAAATTACAACGGAAACATTGGGGATGCCAGGCTAAATTATGACCAAATTTCGGAGCAAACACTCCCAATTGGCCGACTTGAATTACATCACCGCAAGTTGGACACTCCTGGGGGAGGAAAATAAGAGAATAGTTAATCATGTGGAAATAAAATTGAAATAATTTCCAAAGAGAAAATCCCCAACATTTCCCAAACTTTTCTTAAGAGAAATTTTCCAATGCTTCAAGGACTTTTCTATATAGGGACGAATTTCCAACAACTTCACAAATAATTTTGGAAAAACTGTCCCCAAAATGTTTATCTAACAAATTTGCACAAAAAATTAGCTTAATTTTCCAAGAATTTCGAACCAAGGAAAATTACCAGTAATTTAACTTTTTCAAGGAATTATATAAGAATTTGAGGGTGGGGAAATTCTCCTTATTTGTGCATTTTTGGGGAAATCTAATTATACGAATGTGTCTCCACGGTATGAGAAAACTTCGGCATTCTCAAATATCAATTTAAAAAAATTTACAATTTTTTACCAATTGTTTGAGACGTTTTTCCTAAAATATTGGGAATTTGGGAAAACGCTTCTTTATGAATTTTTTTTACTAACTCGAAACAGCATTATTTTCTCAAATTTTTGCATCACCTTGCCTCAAAATAAATTTCTAAGTTTGAAAATTTAAAGAAAATAATTTCCTATTTCTATGTTTCACTGGAGATTTTCAACAATAATTGTTATTTTTAAAAAATTATAGAAATGTTCAATGTTTTAAAATAATTTATCCTTTTTTTACACAGAATAATCAATCTTGTACTGCCACATACAGCGCCATCTACTTGCAAACCAATACACTAAATGGTATCAGAAATTTCTTCCAAGTATCATTGGGGTCGTACTCACGAGATAATTTTCCTCAAGTAAAAACGTAGCACTTGAGCTTTAACTCTCCTAATAAAAAAATATATAAGAAAAATATCCCCTATAAAATAAACAAAGGCCCATAAAATTTAGTCTAATTGTAAACAAAAGTATTGGTATTAAATGGGAAATTAAAAATATCGTCGGCTGAAGTGCAAAGGGGGTTAAAAATTTCCAAACCTTAGAGGAAAAAATTATGTTATAGCCCCTTTTGCACTTTAGCCGACGATATATTTGCACATTAATGATATGAACAAGAAAATTTGTTTCTATTTGCCATTGATTGAAAATTTCACCTATTGTTTTAAGGAGCGTAAAATACAATGTGTAAATTGCGGGATAATTTGTAATACTTTTGACGAGGAAAATTTTGCTTTAATTTTTCTTTTTGTATGACTCACAGAAGATGGAATGATTATGGGAGCAACGAATCCTACGTCCAGGGCTACTTCGTTGCGGGCATTTACAAAGTCTTCGTAAGCGGAATGATGCTCCTTTTCTACATGTTTACAGTAAGCTAGGGCAAGGTCCTGGAAAAAATTTTTCAAAAAATATTAGCAAAAAAGTTTCCATATCAAATTTTTTTGGGAAAATGAATGTTGTTTTTTTGCAAAATCCAATGGTCAAACCTGTTTAGGAATCTGATGGAGAATTTGTCTATCTCTGTAAATTTCTCCGGGACTTCCCGACTTTGGCACTTTATCCGGGGGATATTCTTTGTAATACTCGCCGACCTAATGGGTTAATTTAATGATGGAAATTTTTAGAAAACTATTCTGAGGAATTTGTTAAAAATTTTGGTGTAAATTTTAGGGGTAAATATTTTTACCTGATTTGGAGTGAGATTTGGCGGTGCCCATGAGAATCCTTGATGGAGGGGCGGAGGTCGGAGGGACGAGAGTCTCTGAATGGGGTCCGTGTTGTTGGCAACTAAACCCAGTCGATCTCGAATATTAATCCATTCGTCATGGAAGAGATCATGGGAGTCCTTGGGACATTTGCAGCTGTTGCATGTTTTTCTGAAAAAAAAGAACCCAAAGGAAATGGAAAATGAAGGAATTGTTTTTGCAAAACAATTTTGGTGTTAATTTTAAATCCATGCAATTGTTGAGAAATTGTTTTTAAAAACGTGAGACCAAAATGATGGCGGATTTTACCCAAATGTTCACAAAATTCGTCCAAAATGGTTCACAAATTTTACGGAAATATTTACGAGTAATCAATTGTTCACAAATTTAGAAAATGTTAGGAAATGTTCCCAAAATTTTTACTAAATGATTGCAAATTTACCGAAATCATTAAACATTTTACCAAAATTTTGCAAAATTTACTCAATATCCACAAAATTCTCTAAAAATCTTGAAATTTTTTTTTCAAAACCCAATAACAATTTAATTGTCTAAAACATACCAAATTTTAACAAACTGTCCGCATAAATTACATGATTTTATACCAAAGCTTATTTCCCTATTCACCTTAATTTTCCATACCCAAATTTTAAGCCAACTTTCCGGGAACTTTGTGGAAATCTTTTCCCAAAAAATTCCCACCTATTTTTATTATCTGCTCAAATATTTTATTGCCGCCAACATTTCTATTTTCTCAAAATTTTTTACCGGACATATACCAAAATTTGGGGGTTCAAAATTCTCAAATAATTTTTTTCAAAAATTTTGCACAAATTTCATTCCGATTGTTATTTTTTTGCCCACCTATTTAAAAATTTTAACAAACACTTGCCAAAATTCGGGAAAAATTCCCCAAAAAAGCATGCAATAATTATTACATAACATTTATAATAAAACAAGTCCGTAGCTACCACACACAATCATTTTTTCGTTAGCCCAAACCTCAAATGCGAGGAAAATTTTTTAAAAATATAAAACAAAATCCTTCAGTACCGAACAATTAATTCATAGAGTTCCTGTTGATTGAAGACTTTGCAGTAGAGTTCTAACACGCGGACACATGCATATTTGATCCCCGGCCATGGGACCAAATGCGAGTCAAAACCCAACGTCACGGGACAAGAATGCATTTTTTATTTCCCAATATTTTTATCAAATCTCAATTGCCCAAGAAATTTTAGCCGATCAAAATCTCAGTTTTGAGAGTATTTGAAAAATTGCCATAATCACGAGCAACTGCTAATTTCCACAAAAATAGATTTTCCTGAAAGTTTTCCCCTTTAGTTTCTTCAAGTTGCTTCCCAAAAGTACACCTCTCCGCTTTGATAAATTTTCCTTTGACATTTAAATGAACGGTGGGGCTTAGGCAGAAGCGCTGCTTCATATCCTAACTAATCGACAGTTTTGTTTGTTTCAAAAGGGCCATAAAACTTTTGTCATTTCCAACTCTATTGTATTACTCTCCAAGCTATTAGCACATATTTCAAAGGCAATCATTTTCCCCATACAGACCAGCCTACGTCATTCCTCCCAAGGGAATTGGCACATCTTCTTAAACACAATGTAGTAATTCACGAGGAACATTTCACACTCTTGTGTGTATAACTTGCCAAAACGTGCAAATCCTTTCAAAATTATGTCAATTCTTCCAGTGGGCTTTTAAATACAAAGTTTTTACTCTTTACTCTAACGCCATTTGCAATTTTTCCCCATAACATTTCGTGACTTTGGAAGTTAAAGAAGAATAAAATAATAAATGGAGACAAGAATTATTATACGTGGCTATTCTTCCGCCGATGTAACCGAAATTAGTTTGAACAAAATGGTCAATTTAACCGATGCAATTGAAATTTTGACAGATGACATTGAAGTTGGAGCCCATGAGATTTAAATTTTGTCCAATTTTTGACGAAAATCTTGGCCAATGCAATGGAAATTTCGGCCGAATGCACCGGAGTTTTGGCCGACGAAATTGAAATGTCGTCCTGCGGGACCGCAATACTTGATGTAAAGGAAATTTCGGGGGAATTGACCGAAATTTCGGCCGGTGGAATTGACATTTCGGGTGAATTGGCCAAAATTTCGGCGGATGGAATTGACATTTCGGGTGAATTGACCGAAATTTCGGCCAACGGAATTGACATTTCGGGTGAATTGACCAAAATTTCGGCCGATGGAATTGACATTTCGACCCAATCGAAGGAAATTTTGGCCAAAGCAAAGGAAATTTCGGTCAACGAAAGAATATTCAGTCAACGAGAAGGCAATTTTGGCCGAAATTTTGTAAATTTTGCTTAATGCAATGGAAATCTGGGCTGTTTGAAATAAAATTTTGCGTCGATTCCATGGAAATTCTCTCAACGCGATTAAAATAAGTGTCGGTTCTAGCTATAATTTTAGGTCCAATTTGAATTTCAAAGGAATAACCCAAAAATCCTGTAGATTCCAAGGAAATGCCGGAAATTTTGACCCATGCAAATTAAGATTAAACCGATGCACTTAAAAGTTCCTCCCATGCCTCAGCCATTTCTTCTGCTCCAATTCCAAGGAAAATTTTGCAAATCAATGCATTTGAAATTTCCACTTATAAAGTCGTCTGGCTAAAATACTATCAGTGGACATTACCCAAATTTCCCTCAATTTCAACCAAAATGTCACCCCCACTCAAAAAACTTTTATTAATTTCAAATGTAAATTTACCCATAAATCTTCCCCCAAATTTTCTTCCATTTTCCCCTTTACTCCCATTTATTTCATTTCCACCCCATCCCTAATTTTCCTTCAACCCCTCACAAATCCTCAACAACCCCTTCAGCTTAACCCCTCCCCCACTCTTCAGCATCTCCAAAAACCCCAAATCCCATTCAAATCCCCCAACACTTCAAATGTCAAACTGTAACGCCGTTCAAAAATTTCCATCAAATTTTTCAAACTTTTTCGGGGTTAATATAACCCCTAAGAAATCCTCTGACCACCCCAACCACCGTCATAATAAAATCCCACCAAGGACAGGATTATTATTATTATTATCATCATCATTGTGAAAGCTTAAAACCATAAAAAAATATTACCAGAACAGTCGAGGTCATGAAACAAGTTAAATCCAGTAAATCTCCACCGCTCCTCAGCTTCAAGCACCAGGAGGAGAAAATATATAATAAACACCAGAACCCTCCACACACACACAAAACACTCCTATATAACAGCGTAGGTTGTAAATACTAAAAAATCCCACACTTCTTGTGAAACTGAGACAGAGTGTGTGTGAGTAATAAAAATGAGAAAATTAATTCCACTGGGATTTCCAATAATATGAGACACAAAAATCCCTTGCTCCTCTCAAATAATTGAATGTGAGAAAAGTGTGAAAATAACTTTCTCTCTCAAACAAGCGTCCTTGGAGATACGAGAGTTAAAAGCAGACTGGGTGTCTTTTTAGTAGGAGAAAATACTTTGGTCTTTCTCTCTCTCTCTCTCTCACTTCCCCTTCTTATCGCTTCCCTACTGCTTCAGTGCCTTCCATCGATCTCCACTCCGACCTTTCCAAAGAGAAAGCCAATCTCAATGAGGTTTGTAGGCCGGAGGAAATTTTTTTTTTCCTTCATGGGGAGAAAATATTGAAAATTTCCCCTTATTTTTCATACACGCTAATTATTATTAGCGTTTAATTTTTTTCCCACATGCGTTTTTATTACAAATTTTTTTCCCACATGCGTTTTTATTACAAATTTTTTTCCCTATGCTATAACACATAGAGGACATTTTTTCTTATCTCATGCCATTACTAAAAGCTCCAGATAACGCACCTGCCCAGGGTATAGTGCTCCATAGTGATAAATGTCCATGATTTTATGGTACTTTTCCCGTCAAAAGAAAATACATTTTGTTCGAGAATACATATGTTATCCGCATAAGCTCCTTCCTTGCTGATAGGGGAATTATAAAGTGTTCTATTTCTAGTGAGGGAAATCCATTTGGAGAAAGCAAATAAAAGGGGCTAAAATTTTTTAGTGGCACGAGATATTGCGTTTGCAATTCATTATACATGTAGCGTATGCTCTTGTGTGGGGAGAGCGAGAAAGAGGAGTGAAAATATCATTTATTGTCATTGTGGGGAAGGGCTTATACAGGACATATGCTTTTAGTATTTGGAATGGGAATATATAAGGTGGAGATGGTGAGGCAAAATTCTACGGGGATATGTGGAAGAGAGGAGCATGGATTTGGGTAGGTATGTACATATTTAAATACAATGCATGAACATACGTAGGGAGTGTGAAAAATAGTATTTGGGTGTTATAGGAAATTAGTGGGAGAAATCCACACCCAGTGCCTCTAATTTTGATAGGGATTTTTGGTGTGGAGGGTGAATATATGTATAAAAGGAAGGGGCGGTGGCTGAATGTGTTATTTTATAGGGTTTTATAAGTGGAGGAGGGAGAGAGAGAGAGAGAAAACATGATGGGGAAAGTTGGTTAGGTAGTGAGAGAGATACAACTTTTAAGTCAAGCAGGGCAAATGTAGGTTGCAAATTGGATAAAACTGGCTAAAACTGTCGTATGCTAGTTTAGATGTGGGCCAAAATGCTCGAACGTAATAGCTGGTTTAAACAGGCTAAAAATGGCTAAAACCGGCTAAAAATGGTTAAAACTGACCCAACTGAATACCAAAGGTTTAGTCCGGCTAAAACTGCTTAAAATCGGCTAAAACCAGCCAAACTCATAAGAAGAGGTTAAAACCGGCTAAAACTGACCAAACTGATGAAAACTGGCTAAAACCGGCTAAAACAAGCAATGAGACAAAATTGGTCAAATTGTCCCACAATGGCCAAAACATTGCTTAAATCAATCAAAAATATGTCAAATTGGCCAAAATTCGAAAAAGCGGCGGAACTTTTTAAAATTCACCAAAATTTAACTCAAATTGACCATATCTTATTGGTTGAGCATTCCAAAAAGTGTTAGTTCAAAAACAAATGTCCACAATTTCATTTGAACCTCCCCAACCTCTGTCCCTGTCTCGTAAAAAGTGATGGTAAAATCCGGCAAATGGACAATGCATTGCCATCCAAGAATTTGTTCATCCAAATCCACCCCGCAAAATTTAAATCAGGTCAAAAAATTTAGCAGACAAAAGTTTCGTATCCCAATCGCTTAACAATTAGTAGGGTTGACTCAAAAAAACTACGTAATATCAAATGGCCATTTAATAAACATGTGATGTTAATTTATTTGCAATTTGTACGTTTGACTCAAGAAAAAGCACATAAAAATCATTTGACCATTTTATAAGCCTACAAGTTTAATGTTCAAACTAAAGACTTCCAGGAGGTTCTTATGTGAGGCTCTCACGTGCCTCAAAAGAATTGTGAATGTCATGGGGTGAAAAAGCGTGGAATGAGCGTAACAAAAAAATTACAAGTCAGGGGAATGGAGTAAAAATGTGGCTTGGAAATACACTTATAGCGTTTGCTCTCATGGCAATATGTACTAGACATTTCCCATGTATAACAGTCCATGTTGTTGGGAACTTTTGCTCCCCACTGCTCCAGCACACACCGGTTGGAAATTAAAGGAAAGCGCATTCATAAATCTCTCCCTTTCCCCACAGCTCTTTTCTCTTCCCGGCCTTTTCACTCTAGGCTTTCCCTGTCTCATACGACAATCGCCAATTCAATGGAATTCTCTTTTTTTATGGACTTGATCTTTTTTTCTCACGTCCTTTGTAGCTTTTTTCTTGTATCCCAACTTTTTTCATGCTGACGAGAAAAAAAAGTTGGTGGTATTGAGGACATGGGAAAAAAATGTTTGGTTCTGGAATGACAAATTGTTTTTATTTGTAATTTTTTTCCCTTGAATTTTCGCTTAGGGAAAGGAAACAAACCAAGGAAGATGGAATGGGCAAAGTTTTTATCACACACTCAGTATTTTCTTGGTCCCACTTTATTTTACTTATTCCCATTAAAAATTTATTCTGGCCATGACGTAAGTCATTGGACTCGCTATAGGAAGGGTAGTTGAAAGGTTGGGAAATGAACACAAATTGTTACCACATTTTTGCTTAAATATTGGCCAAATTTTGAGACGTCCCTCACTAATTTTGAATTGTAGAGACGGCGAGAAATTTTTGAACTGAATTTTTGTATTTTCTGATTGAATTTGTAAAATGTTGTTGTAAATTTGGCATTTTTTAAGCACTTTTGTGGAATTTTTAGAGAGATTTGGTGAGCTTTTTGAGTTATTTGGAGGAATATTAGGCAAAATTGAAGGGATATTTGACAAATTTGGAGAAAGCCGTTCCGATTGGGAAAAAATTTGACAGATTGGGAAATCGAATTTGTTGGACAAATTTTCGATGGATTCATGTAGGAGAAAATTTGGGCCAAATGGGTGAAAATTTTGATCAATTCAATCAACTTTTTTACTAACTCAACAAAATTTTGACCAAATTGTGAAAACTTTTGACCTAATCGTAGAAAATTTCGACCAAATCGTTCAAAATTTCGAGCAAATCGTTCAAAATTTTGACCAAATCGTTCGCACAAAATTTAGAGAAAATTGTACAAATTTTTGACCAAATTGTACAAAAGTTTGAAAAAATTGAACAAACTTTGGCCAAAATGAACAAACTTCTGACCCAGTTGAACAAAATTCTGACCAAATTGAGTCAAGTTTTTATAAGCTTGAACAAGATTTTTACCCTGATGAACAACATTTTTGCACCAAAATTTTTGACTAATATGGAATAAAAGTTTCACAAAATCAAAGGAATCTTTTTTACCCCTTTAGAAATTTTTTTAGCCCATTCCACCATCATTTTAACGAAATATAAGAAATATTTGAAAAAACCCTTGTAAGCTTGAGCGTAGGGGGGGGGGATAAATGAGAAAATACAAGGTTTTTTGTGGCTGAGAAAAATTCGATGATAATAATAATAATAATAATGTAGGCGATGACTCGTGTCTCTATAATCATTTCAATGCCCAGCACGCGTCCCCCCACATGTGTGATGTAGATCCATTAAGCTTATTAGTTTTGTCATGAGATCCTTACGTCTCAGATTTTTTCCTCTCATCCTTCCAAATTCTCCTTTTTTTCTCACTCTCTCTCTCTCTCTCTCTGCTTTCTCTCCAGCTTTCACTTTTTCTCTCTTTCTCTCCAAAGTAAATGCCATAGCCAAAAGCACACCAATCTCACATCTCATGTGACACCGACTTTTCCCCTTTTTTCTCGTCCATTATCATATCACTTTCTATACACACACACAGTACCAAACACACATGTAAGAAAAAACAGAGGCAAACACAACTAGTGAAGGGACCAAAATCAACTTCATTTTTCCCACATCAAAAACTCCTCTCATTCCCATCCGACAAATCAAGGAGGCTCGTTAACAAACTTTTCCCAACTCTCCCTCCCTCCAATTTCTTCTCTCTCAATTGGCCAAGCAATTTACTTTTTTTTCTTACCTGAATCATATCACATGTCTTTTTCCGTATAGTTTTTTTGTGATATACCGAGCTTCAAAGGAACGTGCAATTTTTGAATAATTTACTCTTTAATAGAATTCATTCAAATGAATGGAAAATCCATTTGTTCCCAAGGCACGTCCCATTCCCGATTTATTTTCTTTGGGTAAGTTCAGAGCTATTGGGCAAGGCTAAAAATTGTGGAAGCTATGGGGATATTCGGAATTTATATTACAATATAAGGATTTGATGTAAATCATTGTCATATAGAAAAGATTCTTTTCACAAAACTAAAAACCCGGGTATTATGCCAAAATTTCGGGTTTTGCCAAATTTGTTCTGAAAATGTCATAATAAATTGAGAGCCTCCGATGCAGAGTATTACCAAATTACCTAAGTTATTGTTCAGTTTTTTAATTTTTCAAGGAAAACTGAAAATCGGGGATCTGGAATTTATACCCGGATTTATTTACCCAGGTATTATCCAAAATCCCCTGTAAAAATGTTTAAAAAAACAATGATTTAAACTCATTAAATTATGAACCATATAAATTTCATCGATTTCAAAAATATATCTTCGATTTTACATTTCCAGAAAAAACCGAATTGTATCAAAAATCCGGGCTTTACCTAAATTGAACCCGAAACTTTAAACCCAGTTTTTATTCATTTTTCAAGGGGTGATTCATGGAAATGGGAAAAGTTTTTTCACCCAAAACGTGGATTTTACAAAAATTCGGTTTTTACCCGGGTTTCCAAAAACTAAGATAAAACTTTCACTTTTTCCAAGTTTTACCCCCATTTTGAGCCGTTTTTTATTTCATCCAAAATGCCTTTAAAAAACCAAAAATTCGGTTTTCACCCGTTTCCCGGGCATTTTTAAAAAATATTTACATGACAAATAATTTTCGTTTTCACAAAAAAAAATTTTGATTCTGTAGCACAAATCATAGTCAGGCATCCTTACCAACTATTAAAACTTGCATGTTGCCTATTTGTTCCGAATCTACCCACACACTCACAAATCCTAAAAATCCCTGCACGTTTGTTCTGCATAGAAAATTTCTACTATCTCAAAAAAAACTAATTTTACTTTTCATGTATATTTCTACATACCGTGAAGAAAAAACTTTCTCCAATCCTTTCACCTTTATTTTAAGAAACTCCCCACATGATTCTCCCTATAAAAAAAAGTTCGGGTGGACCAGGTAATGTTTTTATCGGATGTTCCACTAAGATTGCTCCTTACAATAATGATGATGCTCATGATGATGATGATTTCCCTATAGGGAAGATTTGAATCCTCTAATAATCATTTTCTTTTTTCCCTTTTAGTAGAATCTTTTTTATATCACTCAACTTGTTAGGATAAAAAGGAAATAAAATTACACGAATCCGAAACTCCTCTTCCTATCGACGTCCTAATGACCCTGAGGAAGTTGCCTTCGTCAAAGGAAAACGAGGATATCAACTCTTATCATTATGGGGAGAAGTAGGAGCGCTAAAAGGAAGGCTCATTGCTCATTTTCCCTCATCCCTCCTTTTATTTTTACGTCCACGCTCTTTTTTCCCTTTTTTTGAAGTGGACTTGTAACAATTTATCACTCCATTACCATGTGAATTGCCCCAAATACTTTGAACAACGTGGGAACATGCAAAGATTTTTTTACCAATTTATTTTTATGCACCCAAAAAAAATTTCAATGTAAGAGAAAAACCTTTTCTTTTTTTCTTGTCTTTACAAGTGCTAAAAATTTAAATGAAGCGGATTTGTTTTACTTTCCCTCTCCCCTTTTACTCCTTGCATTACTTTCAATGCATTAAATTTAAGGGAGGATTTTTTTTGTAGAAAGGGAAAATATTTTGCATGGAAAATTTGGCAAATACTTTTTTTGTAAAAGCATCTTTTTAAGAGCCGAAAATATTTTATAGGAGAATTTGCCAAAAAACAATTATTTAAAGTAAAATTTTTTTAACATGAGAAAATATTTTCCACTGGAATTTTGCAAAAGTTTTCTTGTGAAACATTTTTTAAGCTCGGAAAATAATTTATGCGAGAAATTTGAGGGAAATATTTTTTGGGAAAAACAGTTTTAAAGCGAAAAAATATTTAACACGAGAAACTTGGAGGAAATCTGGTGTGTAAAACATTTTGGAGCAGGAAAAATATTTTACAGGAGAAATTTGAAGAAAATTTTTTTCCTAAAATATTTTTAAAAAAGCGGGAAAAATGTTTTTATAAAAAATTTGAAGGAAATTTTTTGTGTAAAACATTTTTAAAGCGAGAAAAATATTTTACAGAAGAAATTTGCAAGTACAAAAGTATGACACTTTTTATGCCGAGTGAAAGTCATGGAGGAAAATTACCATTATGGATATGGAGGAGATGAGGTTTGGGAGAAAGTATCCTGTCTTTTAGGGAGATATGTGATAGTGTGTGAGGAAAATGGGGCCATTTGTCCTTTGGTAGTTATAGAGAGTTTCGTCTTGGGAGGACGAGTCAGTATGGGATGGGAGAGTTCAAGGATTTTTTCCTGGACGTTTATGCCCACGTTTCTATATATTTCTATAGGAAATTACTTTATATTGGTTTTAGGAAAGAGTGTAGGAGCCTATTTTTGATGGGAGATTTGATGGGAAATTATTTTTTGTTTGAGTGGAATCAAAGATATAAAAAAGTATTACCGTGACAAAAAATCGGAACAGAAAGTTTTTTTCAGGCTGGTAAGAATAGGTTTAGGTGCAATAGAAACTTTACCAAGTGTGGAGAATGGCAGGGTTTTTTATGGGTCGGTGTTAAAATTTTAAGTCTTTGCAACATAAAGTGAAAATATCTTGTCCAAGTAAATTTGAACCAATTTTTTCCTCAGTACGGAATGAATTTTTGTTGAAATTTTTACGGATGCTACCATATTTTGCATTGAACTTTCCAAGTTAAAATGCGTTTCGCAGGGTGGCTTGAAAATTTTGGAATTTTTGTGCAGTTTCTTTGACATTTTTATAGCGGATTTGAGCAAAAATTACAAAATCGGGCAGCGTGGCCAAAATTTGTCAAAACTGGTTAAAATTCAGCAGCGTGGCCAAAATTTGTCAAAACTGGTAAAAATTCAACAACGTGGCAAAAATTTTGGCAAAACTGGACAAAATTTGGACAATTAGGCCAAACTTTTTACTCAAACGGGAAAATTTGCAACATATTTTGTCTATAGGGATTTTCATGCAATACAAACCCCAAAAAATTCCCAACAAATTCAATCCAACTAAAATTATTACGACAGCGTAAAATTGGCCCCGAAGTCAGGTTCAATGCATTATTCACCTTCCAAATTTTATAATTATTCCTCATGGATTAAGCATATCCATAAATCACGTAATTCCTTTAAATCCCACAAAATTCCTATTTTTCTAGAAAAATTATTTTCCGCCAAAAAAATTCACGTGAAAATAATTCCCTTATTTTTTGGAACAACTCCACAACTTCCAAAAACCTAAGCTCTCCACAGTTGAATTATTATCCCCCACCATCTTGACAACCAATTTTGTTTCACATAGTAATTTCTACAAAAAAATCGCATGGGTAGATTTGAAAAAAAATCTTGGAAAAAAAAATTTCTAATGAAATTATCAGTATATGTAAAAATCCATATAATCAGAACATGATGGAACACCCTGCAAAAATAAACCTGTCCCAATGTTAAAAAATAGAGCGAAACCGTTCATCTCTGTCAAGATCTCTCCCACATTCACACACACACACACACAAGCACAGCATACAGCATGCACAGACACAAACATATTATGCTCAGCCTTCAAAAATTTGCAATAGGCTAAACAAGAAATGAGTAACCTGAGAGGAAAAAGTGTCAGCTGATTTTTTCTTGAAAAAATGAAGACCGAAGAGTAACGCTCTTTTTCCAAACGTCTACATTTATTTAGCCTTCATGGTTCTCAAATAATGATCTAACCTTGCAAGAGATAATTCCTCCACGTAACACATAACTCAAGGGAAGCGAGCCGAAACGTGTTCGGGCATTTCTATCCTTTTAATCTTTTCCTCACAATCACACAAGAGAAATCTTAAGGAAAAACTAGAAAATTTATTAGGAACAAAATTTTTGGCAAAAATTGTCCCCATTAAAACATAAATTTAGAAGGAAAATTTAACAAGTAAATTTTCTTGAAAAGCAAATCTTTGCCAAAAAATATTTTCCACTTGAAAATATAAAAATTTAGAGGAAAATTTACCAAGAAAAATTTTCACAAAATTTCCCTTGAAGACCAAAAACAAGTATTTTCCCCAAAAAATACACTGAAAAAAAGAATGGAAACAACTCATTTCCGGTCCACAGCTGGACCCAAGCGGAAACACCCGAACGAAATAAATCAAAAATAAAAATTTTATTTCAAGTTTTAGAAACCACGGACGTGGAAAATCCGGTCAATTTAGCTCCGGGTATAAATTTCCCCGGAGGCGGGCATTACGATACCCGGGCGGGTATTATGATACCCGGATTTTCTGAAATAGACTTAAATGGGGGCATGTTTATTATAATGGTACTTGAGGGATGGAAATGGAAGCAAACGAGGAAAAAATGTTGAGTTAAGAAGTCATTTGGAGGGAAGGGAATATTATCTCGGGCTCAAGTATACGGAAATAATGTGGTGGAAATTCCGGGGATACTTGAATGGGAATTAATGTTTATAGAAGATGGGGCTGAGAAGGCATTCGCATTAAAAGGTACGTTGAGGGAAGCTTAATAGTGTTAAGAGAGATGGATATTGGGTTTTGGATGACTTTGTTTTCTGTGAGAGTCAACTCTTGTTAATTATTTTGACTCCTTCAGTGAATTTCCTCATGTGTCTTTATGGTAATGTCCTCTTCATTTGAATACGAGAGTAAGTTAAGTGTGCAACAGACACGTTTAATTACGGTTGGATTTCTTGGATTTGAGGGAACTGGGTGGTTGAATTTGGGTGAGAGAGGACATTTTTAGGAGTGTTTTATTTTGGGGGGTTAGTTTAAAATTTGACTAAAATTTACATATATTTGTGGAAAAATTTCAGAAATTTGATCTGAAGTTTAAATTGTGGGCCAAATATTTCAAGGAATTCGGCAAATAAATTTAAGCAGTTGCCCAAAAGTATCAAAAAATTTGCCAAAACTTGCAAATAATTTACCAAAAGTTGCAAATAATTTCCCAAAAGTTGCAAATAATTTCCCAAAAATTGCAAATAATTTACCAAAAAATCATCGGCTAAAGTGCAAAAGAGGCTATACGCAGACACCGCTTATACATGGTAGCGCAGCTTAGTTCCCGTCTAAGCCATTTCTGCATCTAGCCCCTTTTGCACTTTAGCCGACGAAATTCCAATAATTTTCCAAAATTGCAAATAATTTACCAAAAACTGCAAATAGTTTTTTAAAAATTGCCAATTATTTACCAAACAATTTGAAATAATTTCCAAGAATTGCAAATAATTTCCCAAAAATTGCCAATAATTTACCAAGAATTTCAAAATATTTACTAAAAATAGCCCATAATTCACGAAAAATCCTAAATAATTTACAAAATATTCCAAAATTTTCCCCAAACTTTCCTCAACATCCCTATTTTTCAAAACATTTTTAACGTCCCCACAAATTCCCTCCACTTTCCACATAGGATTCTAAAAATAATTCAAATGAAAGACATTCCTCCCCATCATTCCACAGCTCCCCAGGGAAACCCTCTCTAAATATAATGCAAAAAGTATTTGAAAAAACCAAAAAAAATATGACAAGCAAAATAAACCCAACCATCTCCCGAACATTGAACTTGAGGTTAAAAACAATTTTTTTCCCTATACTCAATTGAAAAATTATCCAAACTCCTCCGTAAAAAAATTCCCTCTCTAAAAGAAAATACTGGATTTTTACACAAACAATCAGAAATCCTTTTAATTTCAAGTCCTGAACTCAAGCCAAAACATCCTTTGAGCAGTGCAGTGGAAGAAAGTTCAAATTACGTCTGCATAAACTTTATTTTACCACAAACTTTAAACCTCCTCTCGCTTCCCACACCATGTCATTTTAATAATAAATACTTTATCACAAATCCTCGTTAATTTCTACGTAAAAAAAACCAAGAGAAGCCAAACCAAATTACGTCATATCCCTCTCATGATAAAAATTTTCTCTCTCTCTCTCTCAGTCCATCACTTCCTCCCGCCTTCCTTCATTTCCCATGTAAATAATCCTCTGTCAATGACAAGTGCCCAGCTCATTACTCTTAATAACCATTGTGTCAGAATTTCTGGCTGGCCGAGCTATGCTCACATGTATTAGAAGCCTAATATGTAATGCAACTCAAGCAAATATTTTTGTCCTTCAATTGAAAGGCCTAATTTGAGAACTTGTTGCTCCCTTCATGTTCCCATGCATTAGGATACGCAAGTAGCTTTGGCCTACACATGCACTTAGTATTTCCTTCCCAAACATTATAAATCACTTGAGTACATATTCCCTTGTGCACAGAAGCTCAAGCTAAATTCCATATACTCCTGTGCTATTTAACCCGTGTTAAATTCCTACGTCGTTTTGACCATTGCAAATTTATCGTAACCCGTAATTACCAATGGAATTTTCCATTTTCTAGTTAATTAAAAAGTTTGACCGGCGTGGAAGTTGGACAAAATTCATTTTTAATTCCAAAATAATTTGTCACACTTGAACGCCACTAAAAATATTATTAAAAATTTTTTTGAGTAAGCATAATTATTGGGCCCATACTCGTACAAAATATTTTCTAGCTTTTTACTAGATTTGAACGTGAAAATTTTTTCAATGGAATTGTCCAATCAGACAAAATTGATTAAAATTTCCACTTCGGAGTAACGCTAATATTTTTTTGAATTTTTTTTCAGTATAGAAATTTTATTAGACCTCGACGCCGTTCTAAATTTCTATATAAAATTTCCAAAGTTTACAGCTCGGGGTTTTTGCTGGACTTCAACGCCGCTTAAAATATCTCTTGAAATTTTTTATCATTATCGGTTTTTTTGAACGTCCGTGAATTAAAAACGCACGTACAATTTCCGGAGGAGACATAAACACAAGGAAAATAAAAAAAATTGCAAATTGTACAACGCAGTAAATTAGCCCTTTTCCCGCATACAAAATATCTAACTAATTTTAGACCAAATTTTTTTGAAAAAAGCTTCAAATGACCTCAACCCTTAAAACATTAACCCGTCATTCATTTTCCAATAGGAAATTTTATCCAGCGTAATGGTGCTTTAAAGGAAGCAACTGGTAAAATACCGGCGTCTTTAAAACTTCCACCCATTTTGTTTCTATTAAAAATTTTCCAAGTTGAAAATATTTTTTCACAATTTCTTCCACACTTGTTGAAAATTATTTTGCCATGGGCGGATGCAAATAATTATGGAAGAATTAAATGAAGATTTTTATTATTATTCCTTCCGAGAACATGTGTTTGGCAAATTTGAACGGATAATTTTTTATATGAGTATGTACGGGCTGGAAAATATCATTTGGTAAATATCACGAGGTAAAATTTAAACTTGAGTACACTTTTCGTTGAAATTATTTTTTTTTACAATTTAAAATCACATACACTCAGACACACACACTGGCAGGCAGGCAGGCACGAGTATATAGGCCCAATTGCACATGATACTGTTGTGTTGTGCAAAGTTGAAAAGTCGGTTGGAAACTAATGACTTGCAATCCGTCCGTGTGTGGTTGGGAATCAACAAGGAATTGGATGGGTGCCATAGGGAAAAGGAAGCAAGTGCAGAGAGGTTTAGGCTTTAAGAGTGTAAATGTACATGGGAACTTCCTAAATGCAGAAAATTTCTTATTATTTGATTATTTCAATTTTTGTGGTTTTTATGGGGAGAGGGACAGAGAGGGAGAGGAAATTGATAGTAAAGAGGAAATCAGTGTCGAGAGAGGAATGCGTTTTCTGGGAAGTGCGTGCGTACAGACTGGAGGGAATTTTGCTCCTTTGGGCTTGACTGTTGTGGGTCACCAGGACTTTTTTTCCTGAGGAGCGTCTCCTCTTTCCACTCCACGTCTATACTGGAGTCTGCACGTGGTTGGGTTTTCTTTCGACTTTTCATACACTAATCCTTAACTTGTGCGTGTGATGTTTCGTAGCTGTGTGCAAAATCTCTATAGGAGCTCTTCCTGTTGCTGGGGAGGAAGGACTAAGGACTAAGGAAGGAGGTAGGGGTGGAATATGTATGGGGGCCCTATAACTGTGGATACATAATGAAGTGACATAACTGAGTTTCTTAAGGTTGATTGTATTGATGGAAAAATTACTAAAATGGAATCATTACGGTTGAAAATTTGGCTTGATTTGAATTTGAATTTGCAAAATTTCCCGGACATTGAAAAAAATTATGGCTTGATTTAAATGGAAAGTAATAAAATGAGTAAAATTGATCTACATTTCTTTTACATTTTGTAATGCATGAGAAAAAATTTGGGTTAAAGGGGGTAAAATTTGGTCAAAATTTGCTCAAAATTTGCTCAAAATTTGCTCAAAATTAGGATAACAGTGGTGAAAATTTGGCTTATATGGGCCACCATATGGATAATATTGGTGAAAGTTTGAGGAATATTAGTCAAAATGTAGGTGATGTTGGAAAATTTGTCAAAATTAGAAATTTTGATCAAGTGTGAACATTTTGAGTAGCATTAGAAAAAATTTAGGCTACGTTCCATTTGTCAAAATTTGAGTTAAATGGGTCAAAATACCAGTTACATGGATAAAAATCAGTGATACATATTAATTGAAAATTTGGGCTACAGTTTTCAAAATTATGTTCCATTCAAAACACATTTGGAACACGTCCCTCAAATTTAGCCACACTTCAACCAATTTTCAAATTTTGGTTCACATCCATCAAATGTTGGCTCACATCCATCAAATTTTGGCTCACATCCATCAAATTTTGGCTCACATCCATCAAATTTTGGCTCACATCCATCAAATTTCGGCTCACATCAATCAAATTTTTTCTTGCATTGAACAAATTTGGCTTAATATCAATCAAATTTTGGTTCAAATCACCCAAAATTTCTCACACATTTTGTTCAAATTTGAGCCTCACCCAACAAAATTTTGATTACATTTATCATGAATTTTGATAACACCGGCCTTCATTTTGGGTCCAGCAACCCAAAATTTAACAAAAAACACTCACCGTAATTATAAAACCACATATTCTTCAATGATTTCTATTTAAAAATCCTTACGAAAATTACACCATTCACATATTTATGCAAAAAAAACCAAACTAACCTCAGATTTCCATAAAAAATTTCAAGCCTTGTCCAAATACGGATTTTCCATGAAATTTAAATTCAACCCTTGAAATTCAAATCACTTCCAGACCTAACCACAGTAAATACTCTCCTACGCCTATCCCTACCCCCTACCATATTCCACCTGTATATGTAAACCCTATAAAAATATGTACGTCTCTTCAAAAAGGTGAAAAGTGATAAAACTTGCGAAAAATTTTACTGTCAAAAAAATTACCTTTGGAAAAAGTTTGAGTGCGAGATTTTCCCTCAGGGAAATTTCTTCTCTCAGGTCTACGGTGAGAAACTCAAATAGTCTGAAATTTATTATTGAATCAGGTCAAGATTCTATGTTGGAAATAAATGGAGCAAGTGATGTGTTACTCCTTGGGACATTAATGCGACTTGAGTATTCCAATCCTCTCCCTTCTGATTAATTGTATGCGGGCACACAAACACACACACACACACACAAACGCCCTGTGTCGGGCTATTTTAATTCGATATTTATTCCTTTAACACAGACACACACACACACGCTCTAGAATTATACGAGAAAAAAAATACATGTAAAATGTCAACCTTGACGTGTACTTTTGGTTCGTAGCCTCTACATAACCTGGCACATTGAAAACCGCAGACGAAATAAGATCCTAATCAATTCCACACATCTGCCTTTTCCCAGCAAGCCCATTTTTCTGGGAAGAGGAAAAAAAACTTTCTCTCAATTAACCTCAGAAAAAAATCCATTTAATTCATTTCAACTATTATTCTGGAATTTGATACTCCTATGAATAAGCGTGTGTGTTCCAAAAAAAAATAATTTATGTTTTTTCGCATATTTTTTTATCACGGTAGAAGCTACAAGGGGAAAACATTAAGGAAATCTCAATTTCCAAGACAGTTGCTGTCACTTTATCTTTTATCTTACCTTGGCCATCATTTTGAATATTTAATTAGATAAATGTAGGTGTGTGTGTGTGTGCGCGGAGGAAGGACGTGTGTGTGTGTTACCCGGCGCCTTGTAAATTATAGGGGAAAAAAGTACAGATGGTTTGGTGGGAGGCCAAAAAAATTTGTTATTATTATTATTACGGCTATCGTATAGTAGATACAATTTCATAAATCATATGGGATAGGCAGGGATATGTAGTTTAGAGGGGAGAATAAAAAATGGTGACAATTTTTATGGAAATATGTATATACACATAATGTAGGAATGTGCTTTATGGGTTGTCACTGGTGGAATAGGTGGAGGACCCTATGGGCTTTTAGGGGGTTCGGGATTTGGGTGGGATATGCTGAGGGGTTGGAGGTGAATGAGTTTTTAAATTTCAGTTGGTCATGATTTTGACAAGGATAAACTGTGCAGGATTTTGGTTAAATGGGACAACATTTTGGAGGAAAAGGGCAAATTTTAGAGGTAAATGGAGCCAAATTTGGGATAAACAGGGTCAAGTTTAGAGGTGAATAGGACCAAATTTAGGGTAAATACGGCAAAATTTAGAAGTGAATGGGCGCAAATTTCGGGTAAATAGGACAAAATTCAGAAGTGAATAGGGCCAAATTTGGATGTAAATAGGGCAAAATTTTGGCTAAATAGAGTAAACTTTTGAGATGAATAAGACCAAATTTGGGGTAAAAATGGCACAATTTTGCCCTAAATTTGGCCAAATTTTGGGTAAATCGGACAATGGTTCGGGGATATTGGGTCAAATTTTGGTTGAGTAGACCAAAACTTAAAATTTGGGCAAATAACACCGAGTAGAGGGTAAAAACAGCCAAAATTAAGGGAAATAAGCTATTAGTGGCAGAATTTAGGATAAATAGGGCAAAATTCAGGTTAAATAGGGCCAAGTTAAGGGTGAAAAGAGCTAAGTTTAGGGCAAATTTGGCTAATTTTGGGGGGAATTAGACAAAACTAGTGGTTGATCTGACAGAATTTAGCGCAAATTGTTCCGAATTTTGACTTATTTGCAAATATTTTGTTCAAATTACCCAAAAATTGAGACAAGTTCGCAAAATTCAGGACAAGCTGTCCAAAATTTTGGAAATATTGAGCAAAGTGGTGTCAAAATGGATAAAATGTCCTTTAAATTGGCAAACTTTTAAAAACGTATCTCCCAAAAAAATTTCAGTTCAAACTCGGTAGAGAATCAGTCAAATTTTCCTGCCTCAATCGTAAAAATTTTCTTACTTCACCGAGTAATCTCATTCATCTTCAATTCCCTCCACATCCGCGGATTTTCCCCGATACCCGCCAAAGTTTCCACAGCATGTGTCAAAATGTCAATAAAATCCTTCCTCCTCATCTAAAAAATCCCCTAAAGCAACTTACAAATCATTCCAGAAAGAAAGTGCGGGCTCATTCAAATAACAAGTCTATTACATACACATGACTCTCAGCTTGTATACGCAATTTCTCTACATACATGAAACCTTTGTATATTTTTATAGCGCTCGTAAAAAAATATTAAACATGTGTTAGAGCTTTTAGCATAATATACATAATCATAATCATACACATTGAGCATTTTCCTCTCCTTCCCCCCATTGCTTCTGTGTACCCTGGCACTCCGCCATGAATTTCAAGCTCAGGGCCAAATCCCCATGCTTTAACGTGCATACTCATTCAATAACAGCTTCAAAGGCCGGGTCTGTCTTCCACAACGAATGAATCCATCCGTCTCGGGACAGAATTCATGAATTTAACAGATTTTTGCAAGGAATCACCATAACACACACACACACGAGTACAGAGACGAATGTGATGAAAGTAAAAATACATGGGGATTTATGGGTGAGGCCCATGAATAGATCCAACTTGGCATTTTAATTACAAATTCAGCCCATCTTTTCCCATCTTTCCGCATCCCATTTCTTTCATTCATTTTCCCTCCTCTTCAAAAAATGCTGAAAATTCACAAAATCTTTTTCCAGGACCGAAAAAATTTTTTGAGGCAAAAAAGGTTTGATGACATTTTCCCACCAGAAATTTTCCGACCAAAAAATTTCCAATCCAAAGATTTTACCTCCCAAAAACTTTTCCAATGCAAATATTTTGCAACCCACAAAATTTTCCAATGCAAATATTGTACAGCCCACAAAATTTTCAAACCAAAATATTTTCCAACCCAAATATTTTCCAAGCAAAAGATTTTCCAACCAAAATATTTTCCATCGCAAAGCATTTAATAGTCCCAAATTTATTTTCCAATCTCAAAACAAATTTCCAGTCCCTTAAGCTTTTCTAGTTTCAACTTTTTTTCCAAATCCAAAACCGATTTTCCAAGCCAAAAATATCTTCCACCTACAGGAAATTTTTCCAGCTCCAAAATTTATTTTCCATGTTCAATAATTATTTTCATCGGAAAATTTTTTTTTCGAACCCACTAATTTTTTTTTTTAAATTTCCTATGGTTTGCAATGGTAAAGGATTTTAAATCATAAGATGACACTTTGGGGGAAGTTGTGAATTTACGAGAGGATTTAATTGTTTATGTTTGTGTGTGTGTGTGTACACATGGAAAGTTGGGGCAAGGAAGGAAGAAGCCTGGTTTGGTACTTAGAATTATTAGCGGTGAATGGAGAGAGTTGGTTTCTCTTGAGAAGAGTGGGGATGAGGAGGGTATAGGTTTTACTTTGGAGTATGTTGATTTTGGCGTAGTCAATGTTTTATGTAAAAAGGCTCGAGGAGGGAGCAGATGGTCACTGAGACGATAAAAGTGCTCGGGCTGATTTCCATTTGATACTCTTCATCTCATCCAACCAGACTCTCATAGTAGTGGAAGTTGGGGCGGAGGAGCGAGGTATTTTCCCATCTGGATTCTTCCCTCGCAATTTACTTACTTAGTTAGTCAGAGAGTCAAGGAAATGGAATTATTTCGAGAGGAGCAGATATACGCTTGGCTTTATTGGCCTTTATTATTAGGACTTTGTAATAAAGGTATGAATTAGATTCCGTCCTTCTGATTTATTTCATATAATTATTTACGCAATGCAGTAGAAATTATTCTCCTGGATTTTGGGTGCATGATAATTTTTTGGGGAGAAGATTGTCATAAATTACAATGGCAACAATCATTTTAGCTTGTTTTATTTTTTGATGATCCCAATGGAAATTATGCCTAGTTTGAGTATTTTTATTGTGGACGTGGGCCATTTTTAAATTTTTTCTGCTGATGTGAGTACATTTTGCGAATGAAAATTGCTAATTAATTTTTAGCCAATTTGACGAATTTTTGGGTCCAGAGTGTGGTTTTAATGAAATGCTGTGAAAATTGCTGTCGATTGAACCACAAAGACGTCAATTTCTGAAACTGAACCTATTAATGATGAAAAATGAGAGAAAGTCAGGAAAAATTTGATTTGGACGAAAATTTGAGCGACTTTGACGTATTTCTAAGAATGAGTCGAACTTTTTAGCGAATTACAAGACACGAGCACTACTATAGATATTACAAGTGTTACAAAAATGTTACAAAAATGCCAGCCTATTTTACTGAATTTCAGCCCCTGTAACGAAATTTCAGGCCTTGTTACGAAAACTTCAGCCGCTGTTACGACAATTTCTGCCGCTGTTACGAAAGCGTCATCCACTGTTACGCAAACTTCAGCCCCAGCTACAAAACTTTCAGCCCCTGTTACGAAAATTTCAGCCTAAATTACAAAAATGTCAGCCCCTGTTACGAAAATTTTAGCCCAGTTGAGAAAATTTCTTGCCCTTTTACGAAAATTTCAGCCTATATTACAAAAATTTCAGCCCCTGTTACGAAAATTTTAGCGAACGCTAAATTTATTGTACGAAAAATTTCAATTGATCGATATCACCAAATTTATTTCCACTCTTACGAAAAAATCTCAGCCAATGGGACAAAAGTCCACAATAGCAAACTGCAAAAATATCACTATAAATTTGACAAAAATTCCAGCCCTCTCAATATATGACCCAATTTCCACCAACGTCCCTACAATATTTTCAATTTGTCTCCCCCTTCTAATTATAAATGACACTTCCCATATGTATTTCCTCCTAAAAGCATCCACTTACTTTCCATCCCTACCCTTCCACTAGACTCAATCCCACATACACACATACACATACTTAAAAAAACCAAACTCCACTCACTTCCCGCGCCTTCCTTAATGTCACCATTACTTTCCCATCAACACCCCCAAGTCTCTCTCTCATTTGGTTCCATTAAAGTTTCTCAAAATTGACAGACCCATTCGCAAGTCAATGAGGCCCTTTAGTACATGAGAAATGGCACATCTACTAAAATCCACTACTCTGCAAAAAATCCAGGCCAACTTCCTTCAGTTCACAGAGCATAGAAAAAAAGAGAAGAATACTAAAACTTAGAAAAAGCTCATTATCCTGTCAATTCCACCCAAAATAAAAAAAGGTAGGAAAAAACTCGAGTGTAACTGCTAATGTTACACATGCTCTAATGTAATTATATAGGGCAAAAAAAGTGTATGTGTCACACTAGGAAAAAAGATTACTCAGCTGGACATTTAATATTATTTGTGTATAAATCCAATGGAGCTTCTTCTGACTGTGAGAGAAAGGCAAAAAGTACGACGATAAATTTAGATTACCTCGACAATATAAACTTGGCCAGTTTCTTAAAGCCTTTGAGTTATTTAACAAGGGCTGTTCATAAATTACAATGCTATTTTTTCTTGCCAATTTTTTTGCAAGGAAAAAAGTTTTTGGCTGGGTAAGTCAAGAAAAGGAGGGATTTTTTTGTATTTTCTCGGACGTGAGAAAAGTTTGGAAAATGTTCTAAAAGTATGGGAAATTTTGGAGGGAGGGAGAAAAATTTCCTAGAGTGATAAACAATAACAAAACTTTGAGATTATCAGAGAGAAGAATAAACTTGGAGAGGAGTGGATGAGAGAGAGAGGAAATAGGAAGTTGGTGGAAAATTGTTCGGGTTTATTATTTGATAATGATTATTTTTTGTATTTGTTTTTGGCTGCAGTGAGCAAGAAAGAGGGACGGAGAGATAATGAGTGTTGTTTGTATCGGAAGTGATTTTTTGGAGAAGTTTTTCTCTGAGATGTTTACAGTTTGAGTGAATTTTTAGGGTGAAAGATTTTATGGGATGAGAAAATTTTGGGGAAATTTTGGGGGTAAGAGGATTTTTAGGGGTAGGGCTGAGAAAACAGGTTAATTTTGCGGAAGGAAAATATTTTGGGGAATTTTTTCGGGATAAAAAATTTTGGTTGTATTTGTGAAACGTTTTGAACAATTTGGTAATCATTTTCGTTGGAAGAGAAAAATTGGTAAAAATTGGTGAAAGCTTAGCTCGTTAGTTAATTTTTTGCAATCGTTCAAAAATTTTGGACCCATTTGTCAAAATTTTGGTTGCTTATGTAAAATTGCTTATGTAAAAATTTGGTCCCATTAGTCAAAATATAAATTTCGCGGGTCAAAAATATTTTCCATTGCATTATTGGCAAAAATATAGTTTCCGTGAATCAAATTATCCATTCCTTCGGTCAACATTTGGGTTGGGTGGGTCAAAATTTGTATGTATCAGTTCTGTCAAAAAGTTGGTTCAACCCTGCAAAGTCTCGCTTTCTTTGTTGAAAAATAAAATTTCTCACATCACTGTAAAAAAAATACTTTCGATTTTTTTAAAAACCCACCCCAAAATTTTCCCCTTGTTTCCGTTCCTCCTCTTTCCACAAATCTTCACCCTCAAAAATTTTAAAACTTGCTCTCAATTTAAATTAAGCTCAGTTTTCTCCAACCCAGATTTCATCCAAATTTTCAATATTTTCGTCCCAATTATTTCATCCACATAATAAAAAAAATACAGCTCCTAAATACATAATCCTTGTACAATCACACACTCAAACAAAAAGTCCCTCACATCCTTTTTAAATCCACCGACCATTTACAGTGCTCCAAGGCCATGGACTATGGTCCCATTGACACATGCACAATTTTTAATCCATGTAAATACATAAAAACTAATAATTACTCAATACAATTTCTATTGCTTCAGAAGACTCTTGAAAAAATTTTTACATTCACTCACTTACTCAGCCTTAAAAACTGCTCAAGGTACATAAAATACGGCAAAGTCAAACCCACAGGTATTAAATTCATTGGAAAATAATAATTTCTCATATGTAAGAAAATCCTTGGAAATATTTTGCCGCTGGGGATATTTTAAAAATACCCGATGCATCCAGCCCATTTGTTGCATATGGGAAGAAAAATTTGATTAAAATTCCCCTTTACTTTTCATCACCCTTTGAATAATTGATGACAATTTGGGAAGAGTTGACACAATTGAGTGTCCATATTTTTTTCCATCCTCGTAATACACACAAAGTCTCAGAAACCATTAGAGTCAGGCCGGTTAAGGTGTTTGGCCATAATTTTTTATGACACTTTAAAAGGGAAATTATGGCCCAGCTCCGTTTACATACATTTTTTTTCCTATATAGAAATTCATACATATGGCTCATTACCAAATTATTTTCCCATAAGCATTTTCCAATGAAAATTTTTTTGTGCAAAGTCAATGGTAAAAATCTAAGAAATCCTTTGGGTTTTATTCATTCCCTTCGTAACGTGCATACGCCATTCAAGTCATGTTGTGTTCATTGCCCATATTTGGGGTGGATATGTACGTGTATGGAAAGAGCCTGTAATGATATTTTACTATGATGTCAGAGGATGTGGACGCCTCCGAGGGTGTTATCTCAAATAGAGCTCATTACACTAAATTGTGATGTCAAAAAGAGATGAGGAAAATTATTTTCTCATTTTCCGATAAATCAATGTAAAATTCTGGGTTAGGAGTTAATTGAGGTTAGTGTGTATGTAAATATGTGCGTAATGTACAAATGGGTAAATATTATTGGTAATAAATAGGGAAAATGTCAAACTAACCTCCATTCATGTGGAATGTATCCGGAACCACAGGAATCCCCACAGTCAAAGCATGGTCTTCCGACGTCACTCTTCATTGGCTTGAATGGAACATAAAGTGTGTTAAAAAATTTCATGTGGATCGTGATGTAATAAAAGCTATTATTGGAGATTGAAAATTTAATGGGAAAATAAGAGAGCAAATTTACCCAATTTTTTTTTGTGGGTGCGGATTGATTTTTAATGGAAAATATTTTGGATTAGAAAATTTTTGGGGGTTGAAAACTTTCCAGGGAAAATTGTTCAAAGTAAGGGATTTTATAGGGTAAACTTTTTCTAAGCGGGTAAATTTATGTTAGGTGGAAAATATTTGGGGGTTAAATTTTATGGTTGTAAAAAATTTTTCATGAAAATATATCCACAGGGTATCAAATTTTAATGGGTGAATTTTGTGGGCTTTTAATTTGAACATTAAAAATTTTACTAGGCTTTAAAATTTTATGGTAAAATTTGGAGGAGGAAAAATATTTGATGGGTTAAAAGGCTTTTTAGGGAAATATTTGATGGGAAATTTTATGGGTTGAAAGGCTTTGAAGGGAAATTTTTGACAGGGAGTAAATTTTTCAAGAAAATTGATGTTATGTGGAAAAAATTCAATGGTTCAAAAACATTTCCGAGGAAAATTTGATTGGCGGAAAGAGATTTGAAGGAAAAGGAATGGGTTAAGCATTTTTCATCCAAAATGTAATTCAATTTTCAGAATTTGCAAATATGATTTGGTTGGGTGGAAAATTTTCAAGCATAATTTGATGGAGTCGCAAATTTTCAAGATTAATCAATCAATTTATTCATGTCAATTGGGTCTCGCCCATAACACAGAACTTTCAAGATAAATTTGGTTGGCCCAAAAATTTTCAAGCATAATTTGATCGAGTTCCAAATTTTCAAGCACAATTTAGTTGCGTGGAAAATTCTCAAGCAAAATTTCATGGAGTCACAAATTTTCCAATATAATTTGAATACACAAAAGTTTTCATAGGGCTTAAAATATTTCCAAAAAATCCAGGGAGTTAAAATCATTGTAGAAAATGCATGATGGTTGAAAATTTCCCAGGAAATAATTTCCTGGAAAATCTTATTCAAAGTAAATGGTAACCCATAAAATTTTCCACACCGAATCGTCCATTAATTTTATTTTATTTTATTATTACCAAAAAATGACTACTGCTGCTCCCACTTTTGGATGGAACGGATCCGGAAAATCCATTGAGTTTTCCCGCCGCTTTATTTTTAACCACCGTTTGATTCTGAGAGATTGTAATTGACGCGGACATTTTGATCACTTCCAGTCAAAATATCACACACTATTTACAGTTATTTAGTTATTATTATTATTATATTTTCTCTATTAAATTCCGCACCACTCACACCGTTGACTCCATTGACTAATTCAACCTGACTCTCCCCTTAGCACACAAACCACACAATAAACTTTTAAAATCCATGAAATTTTCCCACCTGCCCAATCTTCAAGTAATTTTGAGGTGGACAATGTTCTTCCATCTCTTCACCCAACTTATTCCCTCTATATTTTTCCTCTCTCTCTCTCCTTAAGTTTAAAAGCAAAAGGGGTTGTGACAAAAAATGCTCACTTTAACAAACTACTTAATAAAAATCTCACACGACCACATACAAACTTTTAGTCTACCGACAACGATCCTCTAAGGATTGTGACTGTGAGCTCTGACCAGATTTTCCACACACACAAACACACACACACACACTTACAGAGGATTGATGTGTTTTTTTATTTGTAACTTATTTTTTCTCACAGACCCACATACACGAACGTCTGTCCATCCTTGTTTGCTTACTTGTCATCCATCTCCTTTGTTATCAGCGACTCTAGAGCTTTTATCACACACACACACACTTTGTTTGTCTCCCCTTCTCTCTCTCCCTCAACTTTTGCAATAATTATTTTATTAAAGTGATTTTTTCCCACACTAAAAATAACTTTGACCTTTACAGAGAGATTTTATTTTCTCATAAGATTCATCATTACAGTGTCATATAAATAATAGTAATTTATTCATCCCTCAAATGTCATTCCATTTATTACCATGAACCATAATTTTTCTACCCCAATTTTTCCTCTCTCCCCCTTAAAATCAACATTTCCTAGCTTTTTTCTAAGAAATTCAAATTTTCCACATAAAAATATTTTCCACGGATTTTCCTTTTTTCTTTCAAACTCCATAAAATTACTTGGAAAATTTCTGTATCAGTTTAACGCCATTTAAAATATTTTTTTTAAATCAAAACGAATTGACAAAGTTTTTCTCCAACATAGAAATAAATATAAAGTTTCAACGCCGGTTAATTTTTTCTATCATTTCAAAAGACCTGTACGACTTCAAATTTAATAGGGGAACGGAGCGCGTGAAATTTTTAAAATACTTTTTGTTAGGCTTCAATACCCTTGAAAATATTTTCCTATAGTTTTAAAAGTATTTTCTAAATTATTGCAAACTTGTTTTTTCATGTTAAAAATGTGGGGACTTGAACGTGAGGAGGATTGACAACAAGTGCTAAAAGCGAGAGGAATTTCCGCTAGGGAAGAGAAGAAGAAGCACGTGGAATGGAGAAAAATTCCTATATTCCAAAGTGAATAAAACTCTCTGTAAAGTTAGAGCTATAGTTTTGTGTGCTCATGGGAGAAGCATATAGGATTTTTCTAATGTATTATTATTGTAATGGTAAAATGTAAATGAGAGAGCTTAGCTCTGTCACAGAAGAAAAACACACGCTACTATTAACAAGGCAAGTTGCATGGGAAGAACACTAATGGATATACACACGTTAAACGTACAAACACACACACACACAACGTTATGAGTCACGTCTAAATATTCCCTGTCAATATATAAATAAATGTGTGTCTATAATAAAAGCCTCCAATGTTAAATGTACAGGATAAATAAATGACAGTCTTCACAAACACTTGAACTTTTGTTGCTGTTTTGTCTTATATTATTATTACATTCATTTCTCTTCTTCTTCTTCCTCTCTTGTCTTGTCTCATCCACCACCCCAAAACTTCTACTTGTAATTTTTATTATGGCTCCAAGGCACTATTTCTTCCTTCCCCCTACACCGCATAGAATCTTTTTAGCATTCAAATCCATGTCCAGCAGAGGATACTACGTATACAAGGCATGAGTGAGGATGTGAATTCCAAGTGTATTTTTTGAGTCATGCCTGTATATGAGTGTGGTAGTGGGGATTTTAGCATGGGTTGATATATTGCATGTATGTGGGGTTTAAAGGAAGGATGAGAGAGTGGAAGGAGTGTAGTGTAATAGGGAAAAGTATGTAATGAGTTGGACCATGCTCTTGTATGCACTGGGCCTTTTTTCCCTGTACTTGTTGGCTGCAATCAAAAGCAAATGAGGAATTCATGGTCATGCAGAGAGAGAGAGAGAGAGAGAGAGAGAGAGAGAGAGAGGCAGGTCTTGAGTGAGTGAGAGATGTGTAAAAAGGGATTTTGTACATATGAGGCGCCGTGGCTTATATGTATATGTGTTATGTACTGGGGATGATTACACATGAGATATGCATATTTGATTGGGATGTTATTCAATAATGGAAGGACTATGGTGGATTTTTCTGAGATTTGTGCGGATGTGATTGAAAATGTGGCTGATAAAAATGGAATTTATTTTTATTATTGCTGACACTGGTTTTTTTACTTGGGCAAATTTATAGTGGTACATTTTTAGCGATGCAAATTGCAAATATATTTCCCCCCAGACTCAAATGTTGGGCGATTTCAACCGATGCAGGCCAAAATTGAAGCCGATGCAGTCGAAATTCAACGGGTGCTAACAAAATTTCAACCGATACAGCTAAAATTGAACTAGTTAGTCTGAAATTTGAGCCGATGTGAACGAAGTTTCAGTGGATTTAATCGAATTTCTGCCGAAATTGCAACTGATCGATTGAAATTTCAGCCGATGCAGCCGAAATTGCACCTGATGCAACTTAAATTTCAGCCGATGAGCCAAAATAACAACCGATGCAACCAAAATTTCAGCCGATGCAGTCAAAATAGCACCAGATGCTCCCAAAAATTCAACCCATGCCGCGGAAATTTGAATCGATGGAGCCGGAATTCTAACCGATCCACCCAAAAATTCAACCGATGCCCCGGAAATTTAAATCGATGCAGCAGAAATTCCAACTGATGTGACTGAAATTTTAAATGCTGTGAACCAAGTTTCAACTAATTTCACTCAAGTTTCAGCCGATGAAGCCGAATCAACCGAAGATTTCAATCAAATTTTAAAGAAATTTCTTCCGATGCACCCGCAACTTTGCAAACGCTGAAATTTCCTTCAACGCAAATAAAGTCACCCTTTACAATAGTATCGAACCTCTGCAACCACGTATCACGCTTCTGGTGAACAATGCGCTCGTAATTTCTGCTAAAATAGCCTACGTGTTGTACTGTTACCCATAGGAACACACCCTCCTGTGTATATTAATGCAGAGTCATTTCTTATAAATTTTCTCACTATACAATTGTAAGCCTATCCCTCTCCCTACATCAATAGACAGCCTTAATTCAAAGAATCTATAGAGTCATGTTGTTAAAGGGCGAGGTATAAATGTGCGACGTGCACTGCTTCTGTTAATTGCACTCTGGAGAGCTAAATCTCCAATTTGTTACCATCAACGTGCATAGATATAAATGTAGCAATAAGATAAAAGAATAGACTGCATAAATGCCTGAATCACTCCTCCAATGCAATTACATCCCTTTGCTATGTCTACGCATACGTAGAGAGCCAAAGTGATAGATAAGATTGTGAGGTGCAACTTTTAACTACTTGTTGCCGTTTTTGCTGCTCCCTCATCACGTACTTTTGCCTACAAAAATAGTTCGATGATTTCCAAAGGGAAAAAGTAAGAAAAAGCTCGCATCGTCAAAAAGCTACGATACGTATTTTTTATGGAATGTGCCTTAAATATTAATTGAACAAATTAATTTGCTAAGCTTTTACTATTATTGCATGTTTGCATTTAATTTTAAAAAAAAATTTGTCATTGCAAATTTTGTACTGTGAGAATTGAGAGTCCCTTCATTTTTAGAGCTTGGCTTGCTTGGGAGGAGAGATTATTGGGAGGCTCATGTACGTTCAAGGAAAATGCGTGTTGTTACAAAATGTTTCTTTATTGATGGAGTTCCGCGTGGGATGTACAAAATAAATCTGTAGGTTTTTTTTCTAATGAGTGGAAGGGTGTTGGAGGGAAATGGTGCGTGTGTGTGGAGTAAATAGATGAATATTTTCAGAATAATAATTATTCTTTCCAAGTTGTTTATTGCATAAATGATTAATGCAAACATTTTTTTTGATGGATGATAAGAAGGGTTTTTTATTTGCTATATTTTATATGTATGCGTACCTTTTAATTCTCACGCATTTTTTCCTTCGTGTGGCTTTATTAGGGCAAGGAAATTTTTTAGGTCATGAATATACATATATATTTGTCTCATTATGCGAGGTTCAGGAATTTCTGTAGTAGTGTGTGGTATGATAGGGAAAGGGCGTTTGGTGAGATTTACTCCAGAGGAGGTTAGTAGGAGGTGAGAAAAATCAATGGAATTTTGGGTGGGAATTTGGTATTTAGTTTTTGCGTAAACAGGAAAAAATGGTGTTTGGGTGGGATTCCAATCTACAGTATTTTATTGTTATAACGGCATCCTTAAAATTTGGGTAAATATAACATTGAATTTTGTGGGATTTTAAAATATGAGCTATTGAGAGGGAGTGGTTTTACGGATTTGACGGAAATTTTCGCCGGTTCGGTATATTAAAAAGATTGGTCATTAGTGCCAAAAATTTGGCTAAAATAACTGGTACTTGGGCTGTTGCAGTTTTGCGGAAACAATTTGAAGGATTTGGCCGCGTATAAGACAGTTTGACCAAATGTAGGCCAATTTGGCCGAGCGTAGGATACGTTGACCGAATGCGGGCCACGTCAACCGAATGTAAACTACGTTGCCCAAATGTAGGCAACGTTGACCAAATGTAGGCAACGTTGACCAAATGTAGGCTACGTTGACCTAATGTAGGCTACTTTGGCCAAATTCAATTCCCTTTGGCTGAATTTATGTCACTTTGGCCAAATTCAGGCCACTTTGGCCAAATTCAGGCCACCTTGGCCAAATTTGTGCTACTTTGGTCAAATTTAGGCCACTTTTACCAAATTTATGTCACTTTGGCCAAATGTAGGTACCCTAAATTTAGCCTACGTTTCCCCAGAGCCATCTACATGATACAACGCAAATATCTCTTCACCCCAACAAAAACATTGGCCAATTCAAGCCCCCCCCCATTGGTAAACGAAATCTCATCTTAATGGGACCAGTTCATCCACAACGTACTGCATATCCTCACTATTCCTCTCCCTCTCGTCATAACATCCTTTCAATCCGGAATGTTACGTAAGCCGAAAAAATTGCACATGATAAACATGATTTTTTATGCATGGGTCTCTCTCTACATATGTACAAGCACATACTACTTAATGCTGGACCTTCTAAAAAAAGTAGTAGCTCAAATACAGGATACGTAATCAAGAGAGAGAGACAGAGCTAATCGCGGAATAAAGTAATCCTTTTTATGCAGATGCGCTTCCCTCCCAGGATTTACATATCAAATTGGGCCACTTGATAAGATAGAACCTTGGCCTTGCCACGGTTCCACTGCGTCAATATTGCAAGTGTTTGGCTAGGTATATGTATTTTTACAGAGAGTCACATTAACTTTACACAGTTCAATATGTTCGCCCCATGTTTCTTCTCGTCATTCAAAACCTTATACAAAGTAAATAGATACAGCGGCTTGATAGCATTTAAAACGTTATTAGCATTAGATCATTATGGTAAATTTTCTATATACTTTAGCACTTATTTAATTTAGCATGTCCACTCACTTAAGCTCCTTTACATTTTAAATCCGCACAATAACTCCATGTTAAATGTCATATGAGCTCACTCTTATTAACAGAATGACATGATAAATATTTTTCCTCCACTTTATACATTTTCTATTCATTTTTATCATCCACACTACTATAGTAAAACACACACACGTACATACTTACACAGCACTCAGACATACTAAAAAAAGTCATTCATCACAAATGTCACATAAGTTGGGGATTTTTTAATCCTTTCATTATTTACCCATTCATTTATTACAGCACGGAGTTTTTTTCTCTTGTTGATATTTTTCTTACAATCTTTGATTGATTTATGACTGTGGAAATTTCGTATTTGTGGAGGAATATAAATAATAAAACCTTCGAGTAGCTAATTTATGCCGAGTTCACACAGCTTTAATTTGGAAATAAAACATGAATTATGACTTTTAAAATTACCTCATTATTTAGGTGTGTGGGCTTAAATTATAGCATTATGAATGATGCTAAAATTCTGTATAATTTTCAACGCATGTGAAAACACATGTAGTAGTTACTTTTTTATGAATGATGTAAGTACTCAAATATAAATTCCCATGTAAATTAATACAGGAAGTAAAAAAAATTGGCTTCTCTGAGACTTTTAAACTCATTATGACATCTACACGTGAAATGTTCAAACTTTACTAGGAGAGTTTTAACGCCAACATTTTAAATGCGAACAAAGTGTATGGACAGGCAGGCTAAAACATGCAAAGCATAGCTAGTAAAGTTTACGAGCATGAAAATATTAAGTTTTTTAAAAAATTCATTCAATTTCTTTGGATTAATGGATTTAAAAGTACATAAATCGAAATCAAGGATTACTTTGGATTACACACTTACAGTGCGCAACAAAATCGTACTTGGCTGTTGGTCATCTGCACACTGTTTCTAAGGAAAAACTGGCGAGAAATAATGAACGGCGTGAAAGTATGACAAAACTGAGTTAATATTGAAATCCACTATTCACTATTCGTGTATAAAAAGGAAATGGAACAACATTTTACAGAATTGATACTGTTATACTTATTTTTTTAGTATTCGAAAAAACTACCGTCGAAATTTTGTATGTTACAACATTTTATGGTTAAAATGTTCAATGTTAGTAAGAATTAAAGAGGTGAGGATTTTCAACCGAGTTTTTTCAACAGCTTCTTGAGCAGATGCCTGAAAAAATACAAGATTTGCAGGGAAAAATGGATAAATAGAAATTAAAATTTTTCTTTATCAGAAGATTTGTAGTGCTGATTCCATCCCATACCTGGCCTTGCGTTCAGTTCTAGTCTCAGCCTTGTCCCTATGTTCTGCAGTTTTCGCCCTGTTGCTACCGGAAGTTACGGGCATTTTGTCCAGTTTGACCACATTTTTGACTTCATTAGGATAGAGCTGGGGCCCGGTCCTAATATTGAACCCGAACCCGACTGATACCCATGAAAAATTTAATCAGCCCGGCCCGGGCCCGCTTTCGGCATCTGACATCGTGTAAAGTTCCTTCGGGCCAAAACGTTGGCTTCAAGGAAGGAATCGTTTTTTTAAACTTACTTGCATTATTCCTCGTTCCAAACGGATTCATTATAGATCGTGCTAACAATTAAGGTGCAACATCGACTCAACAGTTCAAACAAAACATACGGTCGTTATACCTTCAATACAAAAACTACGCATACTGACTGGCAATTCTAAAAGCTAAAATTTTAGGCCACATATTTCTGTTTTGTATACCCAATGTTGTAATCGACACAGTTTCCATAAAATTCACGTCATTACTAGATTTCTATGTTAAAAATAGATGCTCAAATAACAAGGGAAAATTGCTTAAGCAGGAACATCTCCATTAGATTTCCTTTCAAATGAGACCATACTCATCTCTCTACATTAAGCATTTCCATGGGCCTGGTAGAGCTGTAAACCCTATTTACGTGTTAAAGAAATATTCCGTTAGAAAAAGCCTACAGTGGGCAATCTACTAGGGCTAGATGGGTGTAATTTCACAAAAACATGTGTGTAGATTTTTATTAGATTTGGAAAAAATAGTGCAAATCATTTTATTGCACAACTCCAATCTTGGTAAAATCTGAAGGCCCTCCTAAACGGTCAAAATTGCGATTGTGCAGCAGTTTAATTTAATAAAATGCGCATAGAGTTTACGCCAGTGAATTTACAAAACAAAGAATATGTCGAAATTCTGACATCTACAATTTTTTCTCTCCAAAAAATCATTATTGAAGGCTGCGAGATGCATGCAAAAATATTATAGGAATTGAGAAGCAACCAAAAGCTGATTTATGGTTATTCACCCAAGTCACTGATGACGTCTTTAGTACAATGAAATTAAAATCATTAAAAAATTGAATAATTAAACCTTTCCAGAATTTTGAGAAAAATTGACCTTCTTTCAGTTTCAGAAAAGTTGGCCACCCTAGGAGTATAGCCGCACCCAAAACAGAAGAGAGAAACATTTAATTTTTGTGCCCCTGCAGTTTGACGACGAAACGGAAAATTAACGGTTTTTAATTATTTATTACGAAATCAGCAAGGAATAAATATTCCACGAATATATTAATTGGAATTAATCTTAATTGAATATTAATTGCGTTTCTTTACATTAGACATTAGTAGCTGATAATTCATTAGCCTGGGCTGGGGTACATGCTTTATGGTTTTGTACCCCACAACTGTACTTCGTGGTTTAGCGCCTTGATTCTTTTTTAAATCTACATTGTCTGACTGATTGATATAAAATGCACAGAATATCAAAGTTTGTACCAATTATAGTGTGGTAACAAAATAAATCTGGTAACGCGTAATAATATATTTTATACAATCTCAATTTCTCAATCTTCTAAATATGCAGTAAATGTTTTTTAAAGGGTTAAGCAGTGATTACTTTGTATTAACGATAGCGAACTTAAAGCTGATACACCAATTAACTGGTTCCTATCGAGCTAAGGAAAAGTTCTGAATGTCCACCACGGCAGGGTTGAGACTGAATTTGTTATGTATTTCATCATGAATTCTTACTTGCGTCATTTACGTATAGTAACCACAGGATGTAGGTTATTTATGCACGATGTTTTTAATTTTTGGGTACAGGCGGATATAATTTGATATATATATATACTGTGTGTCCTGTGTTCCATATAAATTGTCCGAAACTTTCTTAAGGAAGGCCTCGCGACTTCGTTTTGAACAAACAATTGCATATTTTTAGTCAAGAAACGAGAAGATATTACGTTGTATGAATTCAAAATTAAGTTTTGACATAAATCAATGGAATTTCTTCTAATTTTGAGATTATGCCTTCAGAATTAGCATGACCTTAAATCTTAATAGGGAAAATGCATGGAACGCTATAGTGGCATCTCTCTATAGTGGCAGAATTTCTGGGATCCCTTGGATGCCACTATATAGGAAATATACTGTATCTAAAATCTAGGCGGATGGAAAATGTAAAGTAGGGAATAGAAAAAAGCTCCGAAGCAGCAGATTTCTTTATTTACCAATTTGGCAGTTATTTACTCGTAAATACCCCAACATGTACAATTAGCTGGGTCCCTTCCTGACTAGTATGGAAGATGGCGGTAGAAACCGAGACACACAAACCCCGATTGGCTCTCTCGAATATTTCACAGGATATTTTTGTCATTAAAGGCGTATGAAAATGATGATTTATCTCAGCAACTTTTCAAACAAATATGCAGTAAAGAGAATGTAAGATTTTTTTACGGGAAAAAATTTTGACTAGAATGAGCATCCTTTTATTGTTTGTTAAGCCCATATAAACTCTTTTCAGCCTTCTACATTTTTGTTTACACTTGTGCTCCACAATTAAAACTATGTCCAAGTTATAGTGAATAATTATTATTCTAGTATAGTATGTTTCCAGGTATGCACGAAAATACAAAGTTTAAAGTCTAAAATATTAACGAAAATTATGTACATACTTTGAAAACTATTTTGCCACATTGCCATTTAGGGTGGGAATAATTAGTGGGAGGGAGTAATTATTAATCAGGAATCAGGACGAGTCATCAATCGTAGGTTTACGGTTGGACGTCAAGTGAATTAATGTAATGCTCATTTTTAGTCCATCCGTGCTGAGCGGATTGCTGACTTCTGGGACTGGGATCTATTAATTATCTTTTAGTCACTTTCAAATTCGGGTATTTTTAGTTTTTAGCCAAAATGCTTTAGCTCAAAAATACCATGTTTTTGGCGGTTAATTGGAGACATGGGAACGGGTTGGAGGCAAAGGAGTATTATTTTCAATGCGGAGAAGGGAGAAAGCACTGGATATTTGTAAAGGGATGGAAGACGGAGCATACCAAAACATCTGTTGCATTGTACAGGGCTAGAGGCTAGAGTTCGTGAGAAATTCGCGACTCATAACCGCTGGATGTGGTCTTTTGCTTTAAATCAAAATTACCCAGCTTTTTTATTTTGACTAAATTTTTTGCAGCATCTACGGGAATTATTATTGTTTTATAATACAAGCCATTACAAGCTATTTATCAAGTTCGAAGAGATCAGATGCTATGCTGTGTGCTAACAACTTGTTCCCATAGACCGAAAATAATAACAAATTGTAATTCATACGTGTATGACTTTGTAATAAAGCTGACAATGAGACATGGTATCACCCGTAAAGAATTTTTGTTTGATTAAAATGTCTGTAAGGGGAAATAATTAGAAATTTAATAGGAACTCCTATAGAACCAGCCGATCTCCAAATTGAAATGACTCAGCTATGCAATCAGCACGATTGTTTGTCAAAATTGGCCCCGCTTGACAAACGTTATGGCTGAGAGAGCCTAGGATTATCGAAATTATTTGTTAGTGGAAGTTTTGGAATTAAATGATGCATCCAACGCTGCGATGTCTCACCTTTCGATCGGAATTCAGAATGCTATCGCGATTGAAGCAAAACGATATTTTCACATTATTGCCTATTCTAAGAATTTTTTGAATGTGTACCTACTAATCATTCTGAATAATTTGCAAACCTTGCTAGATTTTTCACTGGAGCTAAACTTTGTTTTTCCCAGCTTGGCGTTTATAGGTGCTTAGTTGCAGTAAATTACAAGAAAAAATCCTTGTGGTTGAGCAATATTTTTTAACTTATTTGCGCATTCCAGTTTTATTGCATATTTAAATGTGGAACCGATGTTTTAAATTTGAATTAAGCTTACTTTTTCTTGTTATGAATGACTGTTAATTGACAACAACTTTCAGTGGAATTTTTACACTTCAGAAGATTGCACAGATTATATAAGACTTCAATAAAATGTGTGTAAATACAGGGATAGTGCTCACAATCCATTGTACCTGTTCGTCGTGTATAGTTTGTTTTTCACGAATCATCAAAATGTTTGGAATATTGTGGTATGAAGGCAATCAAGAATTACTTAGTCCAACTGCTTTAGCTCCCAATGTTGACCCTTGTCAGATTTGTCGCAATTAACAGTTTCAGGATGGGAGTTCCTGTGAGTTTTAATTATTATTATTGGATTAGATAACACATTTAAAAAGTATTTTTAAAAGTATTTTTATAATTCTCTTACTTCGCCCGCTTTTCGTCCTTGTGCATAACATGCTTGGCCTCAGATTTAATTTTGGAAAAGATTCCTTGCTTTTTGCTAGAAGATTAAATTATGATTCTAAAATCCCTAACAATTGACACGTGCATATCGTAATTCATGTAATATGTAAAATTCTTACTTGAGGTTCTTGATGCATTTGTCACTTCCAACGTTTTTCAACAAATAATAATTTTTACCCTCGATTTTAACAGATCTCCACTGCTGGCTCTTTTTTTCTCGATATTTCTGCAAGGAATTTATTTATTATCGTGTATAGAAAGCATACTCTCGATGACTTCTTTCACCCCTTTTCGTTTACTATATTTACCTCAAGCATGATGGCCTGCTCTCCTTTGTCCTCCGTCAATACTAAGGCTTTCTCTGGCAAAGAATCCGAGCGATGTTTCAGAGACTTACGTTTGAATTCATCCCAATCCCAACTTTGGTGCTTTGGTAGAAGTACGAAATGCTCATCGTCAGAACCTTTATTCAAAGTGTGAAAGACTTTTTATGCTGCAGCTGATTCCAGACTCTTTTGTTTTTCGTAAATGTCTTTTATTATAGTTAGGAGCTAAAATTATCAACTGACCTATTTGGACAGCAAGCCATTTTTGATTAGAATCATCTTCTGATCTATCGAGGAAAACCTTGCTTCCTGCATCAGGCGATTTAAATGATGTGAGAACCTGTACCATAGATAAATGATATTATTCGTTAGGGAATATTCTAATATCAATAATTAATCTTTGACATATTCTTTTGAAGATTAAATTGAAGATTAGAATTTAATATTAAGCTTACACGTTTATCCACACGACTTTTTATTTCGTATAAACTCCCATCTTCCCAACCATGCCTGGCGTCGATAGAAGCCACCGCACAGAAAGCCACAAATACAATTTGGCGCAACATCGTCGGCTACCAATATAAATTCAACTGATGGAGGTAGTAACCTCGAAGACATCTTTATAAGTTGGGTCTTACCTTGTAAGCAATATTAAGTCCTAATTATCTCAGATTTCTAAATAATAACAATGGAATGTAGCCTAATTAAGCTCTTGGTTAATCCCAACACACGTTGACTCATTCACTCCATTCTATACGGGTTTTTTTCTTATCTTTCCATGAATTCAAGCTATTTCATAATTACCTGTTGACAATTTTCCAAAGTAATTAAGAGTCTTACTTAGGCGTACCATGTTAAATTCATTGGATATTCTAGCAATGCAATAGTAAGTATACCAAGCCAATCAACTCATGAAACATGTACATCATTTGATAGTACTTTAATGTTCTATTACAGTAATGACAGCATAGCGTGGGTGGAGACTGCTGGAGAGCTAAAAAATAGCTCCGTAAATATTGTCAAAACACCTTTACAAACTCTCATACCCTTGGCCTTATTATTACGCTTTGTTAATAAATTACTTATATAGCAGTATTATAATACTTCCCTGAATCCGGAGTCATTACACGCCATTAATATTCCATTATTTCAATCAATATGTTCTGATTAGCTATGTGTACAAGCACAACAATACGTGATTAGATAAACTGAGAACGTATAGGGTGTGTATATCCTAACACTCATTTGAAATTTTCTTATTATTTCCTGCGCAGAAATTATTTTGAAATTATTGCCCTGGTCCTCCCGACTTTGACTGAAATGAAATAATGCGTCAATCAATATCAGTCATGATATGGATGAAAGTGCTTAAACCAAATGATATTCAAGGAGGAACTAAGATTTATGCAGGAAGGAAGCGGATTTCTTTGTCATTTGGAAGGGATTGATTGACGTGAGGTAAGAAAATCTCTGCTGGAGCCTTCAAAAAAGTTCCTTTCCCTAAGGATCAACAAGACTATGGTGTAAGCCATCTAAATCATATGCGAGTCTTTAGTCCAATATCCACAATGAATTTCTATCAAGAATGTAAATTGATCCAATTATTTACCATGCAAAATGTTGATACGCCGTCATTTGTCCCGTGATTGCCAAAAAGAATCAGCAGGTACTTAAGATGTCCATTAGTTTGAGTGGCAAAGAAAGTTGTGTACGTATAAAAGAGTGTAAATTGTTATTGTAATAGTTGTAGCACTGCCGCAGTGAAGAATAAGCATATGGGATATATGTACGTATTGCTCTGGAAAATTATAAGTGAGGCACTGAAGTACACATGAAGTAAGTACAGCTTACAGCTATGGAGAAATCGTTTGGATTCACATGCAGTCTAAATAAATCACGCGAGTTTACTGGAGAATCAAAGATTTTTGATCAAACTAAAATTTCGTCTTTCCATCTCTTTTATGATCAAGTGCTTTAGTTTATAGCTTGGAACAGAAAACAGAACCTTCTCCTAAAGGTCCTATATTATCTAAGTATGTATGTACATATTTAGAGAAGCGTGATGAAATATTTTTGGAAGTTCTTCCCCCCAAGAGTTACATGTATATACTTAAATATTGCTTATACTGTAAATAATAAAGGAGCACTTAATCAATTTGTCCTGGAGTATCTACATAATATCAAAGGAGTATTTATACTTGGTTGAGACGAGATTTAGGTAATTATAATAAATTTAAGCCGACTGGCATGATAACAATAAGTGGATTTTGGTGTTTGAATTTGGGGGGAAAAAAATAAATTGAAACAAAATGTGGATAGCTAGACTTATTGTTAGTGCTTGGTTTAGAAGGTTGGAAGTAAGTATACATATATAGATTATGGATAAAGTGCCGGAGGAGGGTAAAAGATTTTATCCAGTCGAGCTAGGCCTATAATAAGCTCTTTATGGTAGCATTTGGTGGAATTAAGGGAGACTGACTGCAAAGAAATGAACTCCAGCTGGAGAGAAGATGTAATTCCCATTGAAAGAAGCCGTAGTTTTCTTATTATGGATTCTCATCAAATGAATGGAACCACGAACGTGTGAATGTTCCACCAGGGGTAATATTCCCATAGAAATTTTACTGAGGAAACAAAATCTATTATATAATCTGCTCCAAGTTCTTCTAGTACTACACATTTGCACACATTGTGTCAACATTATTTATTTATCCCTTGATATAACTACACAGGAGAAGGCAAGAATATTTCTTCACCACGTGTGCAAAAGAGCGAGTTACCTCTGAAGAAGAGTATATTATTATTATTTATATATAGTATTACTGTATTTTTGCTCAGCAGTAGTATTTTAATTCACCCATATCGACCCAAATTAATTTCCTCAAACTTAGTAAGGTTTTTTTTGTGTAACATGCTAATGCTATTCATGATCTTAAGACATAGGAAACGCAATGTCTCACAGCATCTGGCAATATTTTCCAAAAATAAATCCCTAGTTGTAACTTGTAATATTTACCCAGACCTTGACATGTATCATAAAGAGATCTTTCCAAAAACTTGTATGTGTGGTAAAAAATTAGGAGCGTTTATTAAACATTTAACGTGAAAGTAATAATTGGATTTTTTCGCTCAGAAAATCATTTTCTGGCATTTACCCTCTTTCTACTAAATGACTTTGATGCTGAAGAATGGTTTGTGGAGTGACAATATCATGTGGATGTGACTCATCACTCAATTGCCCTAGATCCTCGTAATTATGCCCGGTAATTATATGACATATCATCATATTAAGATCTTTGCACTTTTGTGCAAAGTGTGGTGGAGGATAAATCGGTTGTCCCGTAGGTTTGGTAAGGATTTGGAGGCTGCATTGCTGTAAACAATGGGGACTGAATTCTACTGCGGAGCTCGTTACGTCTTGTAAGTATAAGTAAAATTGTATAAAATATAATAATTATTATTGTAAAAAAATGGATGCTTTTATTCTGACAACCAATTCGTACCTCGCAGGATTGTCAACTTTTGAAACATTTGCTTGAGGAAATGCGGGAAAAGTACAAGCTTGTAGTATAGAATTTCCTCATCCCTTCAAAAAATTGTCTGTAAAAATTTTCCGCGTATAATTCCAATCTTGCTTGCGAAATTTTATGAATGGTATATACTAATATGCTTAGGCTTGATATAAGTAAAGTGTACGTTCTGCATTAAAACAAACAAAAGAACTTATTGAGTTTAGAGTTCTCAAACAAAAGCACATAAAAATTAAAATAGCTTGAAACTTTGATTGCAAACTGTTTCTATTTGCTAATTGTTTTCCTTAATTATTGCAATAATGGAGTGGTTGAAATAACAAACTATTAAAATCTACTTAATTTTTTGTTCAATAATATGTGATTGATTAAATTGTTAATTTTTGATATGGATTCTTGCTTCCTACTATTTCCTGAAAGGAGCTGGAGGAGGACCAATTATCACTAGTATGGATATCAAAGTTAGCCATTTAGTTTTAACCTTGACTTTATTTTTAATAATAATAACAATTAATAATGTCATTTTTACAATAAAGCATTCTCAATTCAGTTTCAAAATGAAATAAAATTACACCTCGTAATAGTTCACCTTGACACGGTTGAACTTGCATATACGTAGATAAAATATAAGTATTTTCATCACATTTCTGCATATTTCCACAATATTTTAATTCCATTCCATCCATAGAGATATTCCTGCAAGGCTTTCCTAGGCTATAACTAGGCTCGAATATGCTTCCGACTTTTAAATTCGAAAACGGCAAAAACGGGGGCGACGTGTACCATCGCAACAATTCAAGCAAATCGAAAGCACTGGATAATGATCATCTGCCTGTGATTGAAATCTAAAATGAAATCATTCGTACATCTTAAAATAATGACGTTTTTACTGAAGTAAGCAATTTTCAAAAAAAAAGCTGAGAAAAACAGGTTTAAATTATTTTTTTAGTGTATAGACATACGCTGGGAATTCAATTATTCCTTTAAGCCATATTTTCAATAGTATTCCACCAGATCTATACATGCTCAAGAATGCATGGAAATCTTTATAAGCTTTTAGTTTTTATGTGAGTGGCCCAACCGAGTTCACTTGATGTTCTCAAGTGAGTTCGTCAATATATGTACAATATGTGTCTTGTCTTTGTACAAGTACTTTACGTACTGTGGAGTGATGAATAATTCGACAGGCTGTAGAAACAAGCAACTTACTCAGTCAGCGCCCGTACTACATCAATATTTAGGAAGAAGGGTTCAGTGTAGAGGACCTACCCTGGCTTCTAAAGGGTGCACTTATGCATAAAATCAGTAATGATATAATTATCAATAATGTACTAGCTTCATCCTAACTTCAGACTTCATGCATGTTAAGACGACGACGTGTGAAAATAATATAGCTTTCATCCCCCTCGCTCCCTTTCTCTCTCTCTCTCTCCCTGATTTTTACTCTCCTGCCTACCCATGTGGCCTATACCAGAGTGGTTCGTTCATATGAGCTCAGAGTGGATTATCAATTGAATAATTTGAGAAGAGCCGACGTTGAAAGAAAATTCTTGGGAGTTGAGAACGAACGTAAAGGAAAGGAAACAAATCTCATCTGGTTGATCCATAATATTAGATGCTGCTCCCTTTTATATGCTCCCACATACATACATATACAGCACATTCTGACATTGTTCATCCCAATTAAATCAAGTGTGCTAATATTATATGAGTACGGAGTGAGTACGTTGTGAAGAATTACAAGAGATGAATTTGTACACTCATATTTTTTTCTCATGTTCAAGACTGACTTGGACTCAAGCAATTGAGCATCGGTACACAAAAGCCCAATTCTTTAGATGACACACTTAATAAACAGAGTTCCAAGAAGTCAAAGCTCTTGGAAAAAGTACGAACGGGAATCATCTCTAATACGGAAGATTCCTTCTAGAGATAAAAGAAGAGAAAAAAACTTTTTTAAACCCCACACAATTTTAATAGCTAAATATCTTTTTGTCCCGCCCTCAGTTTTGTACATATATGTCTGTCAAGGTCCAACCTGCTTTAATTACTATTCCCTGAATTCTCTTATAAAAACCCAGTGAATCACATGCTGTTTGAGTGAAACTACCCTATATTAAGCTTTGTGTATAACATTCATGGAAATTCGTTAATTCCCTAACAATAATAATAATTATTATTATAATTTGACTCATCTCTTTCTTGATAGTCCTTTTCTATTACTACGAGCATTAAATTAAATTTTGACTTGTTGGAAATTGATGTTGATGTTGGATTTTCCAGATTATATCTTCTATAATAATGTGAAAGAAAAAAAATGGTTCATGTGCAAAAAGCTTCTATTTTTTCCCTGCGTATAAATGTGGCTTCGTTGGTATGCATTGGAAGAAAGTTCAAAGTGTAAGGGTAGGACTCGGGAGGCTATGGATAGACATGGGAGGATATGTCGGGTATTCTTTGGATTAAAAATGACGCACAATCCAGTAAGAAAATGGAATATAAAGGGAATGCTGTGAGGAAAAGTGAAGTAGTTTTTAGATTGAAGAGCAACAGTCACCGCATAAGTAGACGAGTATATTATAGTGTGTGTTGAATAGTCCCGCATTCTATCGCGTGTATGTGTGTGTGTGTGTTGGAGCCCCGCATTCTATATGGTTTGTGTGTGTGTGTGTTTGTGAGTCGGCACTAGGAAAAAAGTCCGATTGACAACCAAGTTTAAAGAGGAGAAGAGAGAAAAGAGGGAAGTGCCGAGGAATTTCTTTACTCACGACTCCAAAAGCCATAATCCTATATATGTATGTGCTCATCGACAGTCATTGTCTTTGTTGTGATTGAGTCCAAAGGAGGAGGAAAAACAAGCCTTTAGCATCTTATTCAATTCTCAAGGAAGGGGATTCCACTCAAATTGAGGGAGACAACTTGAGACAGAATAAATTCAAAAGGAGAGGAAAAAAAAAGTCACGCATAATCTTACATTTTCTCCATATTTTCTCTCCTTGTCGACGGAAAAAGGCTCAGCAAATAATTAATAAGGTTTGAAATTCCAAGGAACATATGTATATACATATATATATTTGAGTAGTAAAGAGATATAGCTATGCTGTATAGATAAGATATTATATTTTTGTTTTGAAAATGCAGCAACTCGTATATTTTCCCCAAGACACGAATTGTTTCCAATTCTTCTTGTGTTTGTCTAGAATTTCCCTTGCTTTACTATGCTATATTATATGCCTTACGGTCGACAATGTAGACATAGAGAACATTGACACAAACTTAATTTCGTCTGTATGTAGATGGAGTTTAGGGGCAAATAATAAACAATGGTCCTCCCGTATGTCCATCCTTTGAAAAACTACGGTGAAAAAAAAAGTCTCTCGAGATTTCCCAGACATTTTGACATTCCTTTTGCAAATAGGGAAAAAACCTATGTAAGCAAAAATATTTTTCCAGCTGAAAAATGTGGCTTTTCAATTTCCCCCACCGGCTCATTATTTTTTATTGACCAGTGTGACAGGGAAATGCTGACTCAACAGTTGAGTAGCAGGTTTCCCCATGCCCGTCAAATTGCTTTCATTGCTTTGTATTTGAAAAATCCTACAGTAAAATGCTCTACACTATTTATAATTTCTATAGCATAGACGCATTTTCATGATAATGTAAAATTCTTATTGGAAACATTCTTGAAGAAAATCAAGGTTTGCTTTTCAAATATAATAATAATACAAGAATAATAAGACTAATAATTGTTGGTTCCCATTCAGTCGGAGGAAATATGTATGGAGAAAGTACATGAGGACTTGATTTGCAGGAGAAAATGTATGTACCTTTGACCCGCTTTGATAAAATAAATTCCAAGCTATTATATTCAAATATACTCTCCGTCCCTGTAATTACATATAAATCAATACATACATTCTCTCCTATTGTAATTCTATATCTGTACGTGAAGGATATATCCCCCAACTATGTTTCATACATTTAAGAAAGATTATAATGTAAGTATAGAAAATCCTATGGACCTCTTGCCTAAATTTAAATAATAATGAATCCATCGACATGTTCTACCTTTGTCCAAATCCAGACTGATAAAATGTCCTGTGACAGTATGAAAACCAGGGGTAGCCAAATGCATAAGGAACGATTATGGTAAAAGTCTCTTATTCCTTTGTACATTTTCTGTAGATATTTAAGGATAATAGAGCAAATGTAGATACATAAAAGTAGAGGCGTATCTTCCTAAATTACAGCTCGGCTTTTAGCTAATGCGGATTCTACGAATAATTCCCATGTATTTACTATATATTTTTGAACGAATTGTCAATGGTAGAAGTGTTGGTTTTTTTCATGTGATAAAAATCCTCGTAACTCTATGCATATACATAGTACAATGGCACGTAAAATGTGAGAGGTTGAGATTACTCAAGAAATCCATCATTGTTCTATGCATTAAGGGGAATATTGAAAAGCACTTTCAAGCATTATTTGTTGTACTTTCTATACAACTATATACACGATGATATTTCCAAGCCAAGAATAATAATTATTTGAATGCTATAGTTTTGAGTATGCAACAAAATGAAATGTATTGTTCGTATGAAAGAGTTTTCGAACACGTAGATTGCATGTCTTTCTTAAATATTCAGTAGTCCATTTTCCACAGAATTTTACTATAGTAACAAGTTCAAAGGTATCAGAGCTAATTGGATTTTGAGCCGTTGAGACAAATGAACCATGGTTTTTAGTCAAGGTGACTCTTCCAGTAGAGAATACATGGTGACTGTCATGGGCACCATATCAAGTCCAAGACGCAATAATTAAAATTGCTTCCAATAATTTAAATTCATAAAAAAAATTCCAACAAAGTGAGAGGAACACCCATTTCAGGCTAAATTATTTGGAACAGGTAAAAAATCTCTTTTAAAACTTACTTACTGACAGGTATACATAAAAAATCTTGGAGGAAAAAATTACACCCATCGTAAAGATTTTTTATGTACATAGACAGATACTAAAATTTTAAGGCTGGGTGTAGATGAGCAAACTCCAAGAGACCTCCACCTTTGCAAATGCACACGTACATATTCGGGTGGGTTTAAACAGGAGGAAGTTGTACAGGAAAAGTGAGAATGAATTTATTTCCAATATGTTTTAATTAGCTTTACAAAATATAATTGAATTAACGGGACCGTCTCTTTTGCTGAAGCTGTAGTTGAAATTTTTTAATATGGGCAAACTTCATAACTAGCGCATGATTTATTTTTTCTCTCCAAGTTTTTATCACATGAGTTAATTAGCTGTCAGCTTTTTAGTAGTTGTACAGTGATAATAGTTTTGTAGTATACTTCAATGTACATAAGTGAGAAGGTATATGTGTATACAAGAGATAGGCGCTGTTACGAATTACACTAATTAATAGCGTAGATGTAGTTATAAAATATTGAGAACCTATGAAAGCATTTACTTTGCTCTTGATTATATGTAAAAGAAAGAAAAAATTTAAGAATTTTCTCACTCTTTGATTTAGGCAATCTTATAGTAAAGGTTATCGATCATAATTATTATATTCTCAGGCAAATTTTGAATCCCAAGCTTCTTCTTAATGATCGATGAAAGACGAATTTTTACTATCCCTTTCACTCCGTAGCCATCAAACGTTTAATATTCCAATGATTTATGTATTTACATTATACTGATACAACATTATTATTATTACTACTATTTATACAGACTATGGCCACAATAATTCAATGTTTATTCAATCTATCCCAACCTATTTGCAAGTCAGTCATTGATATTGAAAAACTGTCTTGTCACATACAAAAGATGATTTGAGAAATAGTAGAACAGATAGTCTTTCAATCTTCTGCCAAGGCTTCCTTATTCATAAGTGTCTGTAGTCATGGTATACCGTGGTTGAGTCCCCACAAATCTCCCCACACTCTGTATACAAAGGACCAGTGGTTATAGTATAGTAAACGAACTGAATCCTTCGACATGCTTAGGCTTGACCGTGAGGTGCATTAAAATACCATTCCTTTTTACCCATACAATCAATGGATCTATTAGACTTTTAATTGAGTCCCTCCGACCATTTCGAATCTCAAGGAGAACAGGATCTGTCTAAAGGCGCTTAACTATATACATAGTCTATCATTTTTCAAGGGGTTTCAAAACTCTTTAAGTGAATCCAAAGGGTGATTTGTGATTTTTCGTGAGACAATAGCAATAAAGCACAGATAGAAACAAACAACACACCTATTGAAATCAATCTACTACTGGAAAAAATCTTTTCCCTTCACAATACATAAATACTTACATATGGTAATTAAATTATTTTCCAACGTCCTCTTTGACCACACAGTTAGTAAGTAAAAGAAATCCCCCATAGATTTATAGCGTTCCCTAGAGTAAATAATTATATTGAATTTTTAATTAATTTCTATTGTCATTTACCATTTACCCTCAAGTTTTTTTTTGCTTCGATCCAATGTATACGACGTAGATGTAGGTATATGACAATTGCGCATGCAATTACTATAAATTTTACTTCAACTTTACAGCCGCTCCTTGACAGCAGCTACACAAACTTTTTCCTACTTTTCGTTCCAAGTAATACATTTATATAATACAACATACATGGTGAAGTGACTTTACTTTTTGTCGTTCAAAACTTACTCCTCCAACATTTCCCTTACAATTACATATATACACTGACAAGAGAAGAAGAGCTGACGCTACAGGAAATAGGATTCACGTGGCATTGTTGTTGTACACAGAAAATGAATAAGTTTTGTTTTAAATGACATCCTTGCTTACATTGAAGATTTTTCATAAAAGTAGAATGTTGTAAGTTGTACGTTAAAAGTTGAGGGATTTTTCTTGAATACATTAAATTGGTCTTGTTGAAAGGAACAAGTGACACTCTTCCTTGTACTTTCTTCTCCTTTTTCTCCAGCAAGTGAGGCAAGTATTTTTTATTATTCAGAGAGGATGGATTGAGTTTCGAGAGATGAGGGTTAGATAAATATTATCTACGTTGAACATGTTGGAACGAGTTCTTGTTGGATAGATTAAATATCACATGTGTTGAGGGAGCCAACCTGTATATAAAATAATATAAATGCTATACCTATAGAAATAAATAAATAGGAGGAACTCAATGGACATTTCAATGTTGGTATTTGGCCATTTGTGGAAAATAAATAATTGATTTGTTTTTATAACTAGACAGCAAGTCCCATTCCCATTGGTTTCCCCCCACTACTGCACTGTACTTTATACAAAGTATAAACACACACACATGCTTTTTGAGACGGAATTTAAACGGATTTGGGACATTATACATTTTTTACAGTTAACACATACAGATACGTTGACTCATAGATATCACAGATATACATACATGGAAAAGTTGATTCACTAAATACATATTTGATGGGGGAAGGTTCAAGACCTTTATTAATCAAAGTATTAATATAGTTGGGAAGAGAGAAGAGCTCTGGAGAAATACAGGGATAATAATCTCTCCGTAAGCATTTGTTTGTTAAAAATTGTATCTTTATTTATTCATTTACTCATTTCTTTATTCAAGGAACCAAGGAAGAGTAGATATATAGAGTGGAAATAACAGACTTGAGTTGATTCTAACTATTATTGAGTCTCTTAACTCTCAAAGTCTCAAGTGCATTCAACCAGCAGGGATTGAGAGCTGACTTGAGAAATACATTTTATAATCGCTGGGTTTCTTCTCCATTTACAGAGCTATAATGAATCAAATAATAAAATATTAAAGGATCTCTCCCTTTAGAATCAAGGTCTTTTGTTACGAATTTTTAATCGTTATTTTATTCCTACACTGTAGACCTGTGTAGGATTGAGGGTAAGTGTGTCATAATCTCAACAAAAGTCGTACCATTTTGCTCACTACCCCCTGGTGTAAATTGAAACTTGCGTAAAAACAATTCTGCTGGAATATATATAATAGCAGTAATTATTATTTTTGAGGAAGCTAAAACTATTTCGCTCCCTTTTCCTCAATTGTAAAAACTTAATTACGACGTTATACATAGGTTTTTTGGCTGTTCCGACTACCAAAGTTAGATATATGCTTAAGTTAAAATTAAATAGATTTTTTTCCATTTTTTTAAGCCATATTATTTTCTATGCATATCTTTTTGAAACTTTTCCCTCACCTATAGTTTATAATAATTAATGTGACATAGTAACAATTTAGGAGGGCTGTAATGTAGAAATCATAATAATTATTATTTTAATTGCTCCGCTAGACGTAACCAACGGTAAAGGACTATAGAGCTGGAGGTGGCTTTAGTGGGAGAGTTGTTTTTAACATGTACAACTTTTTTTTATTAGCTTCAATTCCTGACAACTTTGCCTTGTTTCTTGCATTTCTTGTACAGCAGTGACACAGGACACAGGTCTAATCAGCAATCATGGCTTCAGCATCTGAGGAAAATCTTGGCCTAACTGAAGATGAAGTAGAGGCTCTGCATGAAACTTGGCAATTAGTGGCTAAAGATCTTAAGGGAAATGGAGTGAAATTCTTTCTCCAGTAAGTTCATTGAATAATATTGAATTTTAAAATTCATTTTCATAATAATTATTTTTTATGTTATGAAAATTTATGTTTGTGTTGGAATTAAAAATAGTTATTTCATTTTTTAAACTTTTGTTGATTTTTAAGTTGAAATCTAATTTTACAAAAATTGAGTACTATTTATTTGTAAAGTTCTAAGCACAAGTTGTCACTGGCACCTTGAGGAGAAGTGTTAACTTATTGTTTATGTAACATAAAGTACATTTCAACTGCATAATATCTTCAACAACTGCTTTGGAGTCCCGAGCTCCCGTGTTATTAGTAGGATATTCATTTATTGAATAGAATCCAACTTGGATAAGAAACAGGAGGAAATCAATATGGTATTTAAAAATGTATGCCTATATATAAGGGACAATAATAATAATTAAGAATTTTGAAAAATTCTGCTCCTAGTTTTTTCCAAACTTATCCGGAATATCAACGAAAATTCCGAGGATTTGCGGACGTACCATTAGTTCAGTTGGCGGAAAACAAGCGTCTGAAGGCTCATGCTTTTACTGTTATGAATGCAATTAATGGCCTCATCGATAATTTGGATGATACGGACGTTCTCAACGAATTGTTGATCAAGACGGGGCAAAATCATATTAAACGCAATTTAAAAATAAGTGACTTTCAGGTAAGGGAATAATAAACTCACTCACTCACATAATTAATTACCACATGTCTCCTCAACTTAATTTGAAATGAAACATTGAGCAAATGAGAACAATCCAATTAACTCAGCTGAAAGAAGTATGGATGAGTCAAGGCTGGAGGAGGGATATTATTAGCATTCATAAAATTGATTTAGTTTTTTTTATTTACATAAGAAGGAGTTTTTTTTTACCCCGCACATCTCTTGACAGAGCCATTAGGGCTCAATCCATCAAAGACAAGTGACAGTGGTGAAAAACATAACCATTAGTCCTTTATATTTATTTTCGTTTTTTTTCTGGATCCCAGTCAAATATTTTTTGGCTAAAAGCTTAATGCAAGCCACACTTGTGAAAATACTACCCTATGAATTCAACTAAAAGAGGCTACTTTAGTACATGTATGTATTTATGTATTGCTTATGTATGTAACATAACTTTTTTTATTTCATTTCAGAACTTGAAAGAAAATTTGCATGAATTTTTACAGCTTGCTCTGGGAGATGCATTCACTCCTACAGCATCTGTAGCATGGAGGAAAATATTGACCACAATGGTAGTAAAAATAGGAGAGGGTTTGGAATCAACCACGTAATCTTCATGTTCAACTAAAACTTGGATGTATTTGAGCTGTTCATTGTTAAACTGGAATTATTATTCCTTCTTCGAATAAAATATATAGTATGTTGTTATAAAGATATGCTCCATGCTGGAACCATTCACTATTTAGTTTCCAATGTGAATGTCTATATAGTAATAAAAATATTATTCTTGCTGTGCTTTATGTTACTGTTCTTTATGTGTAATGCGCCATCTAAAGACAGTATGGCTATAATTGGAGTATATATAAAGTCGTAGAGTTTTGAACGTTAATCATTTTTGCTTTGCTAATTTGTAAGTATGCCATTTCTGAAACTTTCATTTGTGAGAGAAGCGAAGGAGTGAAGTGCAAATTTAGGTGTTGATGTATTTTTGTGCAATGTCGCTTTTTCCTATTTTGCTAAACTGTTGTGTTATCAACTCCTCGTATGTGGTAAATATCTTGAGAATTCATTCTTAATTTGTTCGCAGCATTAGCATTAGATGTAGAGTGAAAAAGGGTACGTGTTAAGACAGCATGCTATAAAATAAATAAGTAAACTATGTAACGCTTTAGATAAATAAAATTAAGTAATTTCTGAGCTAGCGAAAGGTGAGCCTTTAAGCTAAAAAAGTGTTCGGTCGTGGATTGCTATTTGCTTTGGATTTAGATTAATGTTATACAGGGATAGGTAATGTGGTAGATAGAAAGTTGTTAAAATTTCAAAAATATCAATTTCATTTAATTATTTTTTCAGCCAAAGATTATTCTCCTAAAATATTTTCATATAATTTCAGCTAACAATATTTCCTAATAAAATACATGTTTACGGCCAAAATATTCAGCCAGAGTATTTTCATTATGTTTATAGTCATGTCTACATAACAAATCTTAAACCCTGAACGGAAACAAGTTTATATTTGTATGCACTTTTGTGTTAAATAATTGATTAAACAATAAATGCATAATCCTGGCTTGGAAATATGTACTGATCTATGTATCACTTAATTGTTGTAAACTAAGAAAGTTTATGTTATCAGAACTCATCCCATCTGAATCTGACAATATAGTGAGCTGCTGAAACTAAATCATCGTGTGTATTTTATCAATAATGTCAATTTAGTCTTTTTCTGGCCTGTAACTATACAGAGAAGGAATACCCAAACTATTGTACCTTAAATAGATCTGCGCTCCTCGCTTTTGTAGCTAACAATCTTCTTCAGTGTGCAATTTACGTAGTAAAGTCAATTAACCAGTAGTAATACTGATAATTACCTCTAAATAACATTAGCAGCTCAACTATTAATTTCTAACTAGAGTAAAATCGTGTTTTTTGTTGTTTCTTTGAAATAGAAATGTTTAAATTAGCTAAACCGTTACGTCATCGTAGTTACTTCACTGACTGTATGTACTATTATATGCATCACTTTTGAGGAACATTTATTGGTAATAATTGTAGATTGTAGCACACAATTTAAACGCAGTTTGAGTCAGTATTTTTATGATTGAATTTTTGTAATAGTATTATTTTAATATATGAGGCTTCTCTTCAATCAGGAATCGGGACAAGTCTGTTAATTTTGTGCAATGATGATGATGATACAAATCTACAAAACCTTCACCCAAAATTACCCAAACATACAAATAATGGTGCAATATACGTATATAGTCAACATTTGTAGTAGTACAGGTCCAGAGGATTATTGTTAGATGTTTATTAGTGTTTTTACAACTCCTACATCCAACGAAAAAGGTTATGTTTACGTGTTTACAGCTTTGGTATAGCTACATATTTGTTCATTAATGATATGTGAAACTGTGCAATCACTGTGTAGTGTGGTGTTGGGAAAATAAATCATTATTTACTGTTGAAGCTCATCATTATTCGTTAATAGTTAAAAATTCATGAAATTTTCCATGTAAAATTTGTATCGAGTTTTAAAAAATGTCTCCTAATGAGAGAATCCCCTTAAAAAACATAACTTGTGGTCATCCAACCAAAGCATTTCACAAATGCGTTGCTTTCGTTTAAATTGTTTACAGTAAACAATCACAGTAAAAAATGCTCCATAAAGATCAAGTTATTTTTCTGACGGATAGTAAACAGTGGGGAATCACGGTTGCAAATGATCTAAAATCCAAGGCATGTAATATGATACTCGAGTGTAAACTGCAGGAATCACTGTGCCGCATTCCGTTGGACCATAGCTAACCACACCAAATTGCCAGGTTTTCCCAGACTTTATCTTGCTGTCGTACACCGTTTCCAGCAGAGGACCTCCCGAATCCCCTAAAATGTGCACAAATTCACATGCTAAGTTAATCATGTTTGCTGGCGATTACAAGGTCTCCTTCAATTATTTACATAAGATTCCAATTACTACAAAAACGGTTCAATTAACAAGCATTTGATTAACACATGGATTTGCAAGACTATAGTCAGAGTAAAAAAAATACAATTGTAAAATCAAACATTTAATTATTCACCTCTGCATGAATCCTTTCCTTTTTCACCTCCAGCACAAAACTGCAATAATTTAATAGTTTATAAATAGACCATTAGTTCTTGGAATATTGTAATTTCATTAATAACAACGAGTGCCACATGCCATGTAGCCCTGGTCTAAATTAAAGCCTGAATAGTAAAATGAATAGTACCAACTTACTTGACTTTTATAATCAATGTTTTTCATCTTGTACTTGTTAATAAAGAAATTACACTCTTTTTGTGTTATGATGGGTACTTTGACTGTTTGTAGAACCGATGATAATGCATCAGAAACTAAAGAGGAAGTAAAAATGGTTAGAAAATAAACATCTTTTATAAAACAAAGGCCAATAAACAAACAATCTATATATTGTACATGCGGATTGTTTCAAATATAAAATTTCTTTTGATATAAATTCTTACACAGACTAGTTCTACCCCAACCCGCCACGGATGTGTGAGTATTCTCAAGCTTATGCTTCGACAAAATGTCACCGTAAGGGAGACATACCGGCGCAACAAAAGCTATAGAAACACAGGATCTTCATAATTTCAAAATTGAAATTAAATAATGACATGAAAAGATCCGAACCTTACATGACAATTGAGCAGGTTTCTTCATTCGTAACAATGCAATGTCATTGTCATGTCTTTTGGCAGAGTTATACTTTTCATGCTTGATAATTTTTTCCAAAGAAATTTCCTTCACAAAATAACGTTATTTATATCCATATTATTCATCCGCAGGATAAAATTTGGCTCATGTTTCTATATCTACTTGTATTACCTGATATTTTGGAGCCCACACTCCATTCTCAAAGTCGGGATCGGTTCTTTGATCATACTCACCCAAGCGTATGTGGGAGCTTAAAAGAAAGGAGAGAAAAATTACACATGATTTAATGAAGGCAACAGTTGAATAATCATCATGAATTGTAATGATCATCTCCAAAGTTGTGAATATTTCTTACGCAGAAAAACCTGGGGGAACTGCTGGCGGTGAAACGCAGTGAGCCGCTGTCAACACGTACTGTGAGTTAATTAAAGTTCCGCCACAGCCTGCTACAAATTTTCCAGTAGGATCTGTGTTCAAATTTTCATTTTACTGTTGTATATAGTAGAAGAAACCCATTGAACAATAAAAATGCAAGGAGTTAATGGATGGAGTCATTTCCTCATAAATACTGAAGTTCGGTTTTGTAACTTTTCCTATATAATGATTCTTTTAAAAAACGATGTAATAAAAACTAGCATCTATATTGCATAAAAATAAAATAAAACCTTTGAAAAATATTAGCACCATCCAAGGGTAAGTCCCCAATCCAGCATTTTCACCTCCTATAATTCGGTCGACGGATGTCATGGAGGAAATACCACATGATTGAGGTAAGAGATGAAAATTTGGATGAGTCTCAATTTTTCCACTTGGCTCATTAACTGTTGTGGTCACGGTTGTCTCGGGTTCTGGAGTGATAGTTATTGTTTCCAATGCAGTGATGGTGGTGGGAGCCTTTTCCGTGGATGTTGCTCTCTCCATGGTGGGTACTACATTTCCGGTAGTTGTTTTCTCCGAGACACTTGTACTTGTCTCAATAGTCGTTGCTTTATTAGATACTGATACGGATGGTGGTTTTTCGTCGTCCGGAGAACAGCAGACCCAAGGATCACTCTTTTCAAAAGTACATGTGGATTTCTGAAGAAACTTTAATCTTGACGGGTTTAGAGGAACTTCGCTGAGAATGTCGTACAAGCCTCCACATTTTGTGAGGGGAATACAAGAACCAAATATACCCGTGGGACCCGTGCACTCCGAAAATGAGGCTATACATCACATAAAGTGAGGTTTTTAGGTGCATTATCTTATGATTGTAAAAATTTGGTAGGTCCAAAGTATACAATAAATCTTACCTGACGATTGCTCTTCGGCCGAGGAAGTGACGGTGAGGGATGCTAAAACTATCAGCGAAATTTTCCACCTTGAAACCATTCCGTATCTATATTGAAGTAAAGTACTTACTTCCACGGAAAGACTTCTTTTATGTGGAATTTTTAAGGGTAAAAGTGAAAATTAGACCCGAGACCACTGATTTTCTTTCGTTAGGGTTCTCCGTTGTCAAAATATATGAAATTACTATTATAGCATGAAATTGTGTAGTATATGGAATAAAATTTTAAACTTTGTTTAATAGAGTGATTCAAAGAGTGCACAAAGGCTCTAAACTTTTCCCATTATTCTGATAAAAGTATCTCGGTAGTTTCCAGTCCATTGGATAAGCAAATGACCATAAGCAGTAATTATTTGCTAGTGTAATTAGGGTGGCAATATATGGATATGTAGTAGAAAACTAATGGAATTCCGGATTTTAAATAGCTCAACCATTTACATGCATGTTAGCATGTGCGAGAAACTTTACCTAAGAAAACTGATAGGCAAACTATGAAGGCAAAAGTGCATCAGTGGATGCATAATGTAAATTTTATTCTAGCCGTTAACGTCAACTTTCAAAAAATATTGGCGGTCACTAAAAACATATATAAAAACTTACTTAGTATGCATGAAAATCAAACAGTTTAAAAACCCAACCTTTAGCCTCATGGAGGGGGGCCAAACCACAAATGAAATTGATATATCTTAATTTCAATTTGTTTGCGACAACTGTAATATTTTTGCATAAATTATTAGCACGCGGTTGGGTATGTGTTGCAAGAATTTTTGGCAATCAAATTCACGATTGTGAAGACCTTTTTGAAACGTTGTTACACGTAAAATTGTGTGAAAATGGTGTCAGCTATAAGTAACTACTAAAAATCAAAACAACTTTCTATGTGTCAATGGATGTATATCTTATAGGGCGAAAGGATTCCAAGCACCTTAGCCTTTACAATTCGAGCGTGAGTGCATTTTTAAGCTTTTCAAATGTAACAAGCAATCGAAATACTATCTAAAATCTGTGTCAATCATACATTGAAACCAAACTGACGATGATCATGAACACGTGATGATTTTGCAAATTAAAAGGAATTTCTATTTTTCATCCTTCCTAATGTTTCGAGGAAGAGCAACCGTTTAGTTCCCGTATTGTTTTGTTTTGAAGGTTTGCTCCGTCTGAGCTTATTAACTCAATTCCTTTCACGTCGGTTTGCTGATAGTCTTTTGGTCCGGGAAGGGCAGACTGTGCTGGTCAAATGAATTATTGTAAATTCTAAAAAATCCTAAATGAAATTTCAGTTAAAGTACCTGAACTTACTGTTTGCAGATAATTGATAAAAAAATCATTATTTATGGATAGATTTAAATTGTTTTAAGTACTTGAGACCAAGTCCTACACACAAAATAACACTGGTTAATTCGATCTGCTTGACTTCTACCCTTAATAAAAGGAATTTCATGAAATATTGTGTTTTTCCCTTTGCATATGGGAATGTCATTGAAAAACCACTAGTCTGTGAGAGAAGGGGATGGCTACAAAGGGAATATGCCTTCAAGCTTCAGTAAAATCTGGAAGATGACAATACTTAAGGATTTTCTTCGTCACTCAAAAACGTTCTCTCAATTTTTTGACAAGAACGAATGCAGACGAGTGCAATGTATTTTCATGATTTTATGAATACCTGAATAATCTTTTCTCCGAAGAATGCCTCTCATAGGTAGACACCTGTACTTGAAAAGGAACCTTTAGGGTACAGGAGATTCATAAATAATGTGAATTGAGCCCAGTCCAACGAGAAAAACAACACGTCCCTTTTCTAAGTGAAAAGTTGTACGTAAAAATTTATTACAAATACATAGAGCATATTCAAAGCTCGACTACGTCAACATCAGGGCAATATTAGTTCTGGTAAACTGGACCTTCCTAAATATTCACATTGGTATTTCTTGAAACATGAAACTTTTCACAATCCACACTAAAAGCCCAGGCTTTCCAACAAACAAAGTCCAGCTTGTATAGGATTGGAGAAACCGTGGTAGACGTAACCTGGAGGACAATAAATTGACCCTCCTTCGGAAATGTAGTAGTCATCATGGAATTCAAAATCATCTGGATCATGCATCATGTAGCCATAATCTTCGTAAAAACTTCCAGGATGTGGGAAACGGTTCGGTCGGCGATGAGTGCCAAACCTATCAAACATTCTGCCTTCCTTAGTGGCTTCTTCGTCCGTCTGGACAAATTAAATGTATTTTATTACAACAAATATAATTAAACATACTAATACCTATCTCCATATCGCACCTTCATCAATTCACGTTTATTGCTCCTAATTTTTGACACTTTGGAATTTTAAAATATTATAAAATACTTACTGGCCAACTAACTCGAGGTGTCCTTCCTTTCGGGTGTCCAATAGCGAATTGGATGGAAATTGCCATGAAAATAAATAAGACCTTCAAAGAAATCATTTTTTTGTGCTCTAACACAAATATTACTACCCACTGAAAGGTAGAACAATGAATTACAAATAAAAGAGACGTAAGGAAAAAAAATCACAAGTTCCAACAAAATGATTAACTGTTTTTCACGCAATAAATTGATGTTATTCCCGTAGGTGTGACATGAAAATGAAGCAGAGGACAAACAATAAATGATCTTTTATCCTGAAAAACCTTCCAATAAATAACAAATTGCTCTCACAATAGCAAACCTTGGGATGATGACAGGTAAAAAGGGCCCTATTTCTACTCCCTCAGAGTAACGTATTGAAAAAGTCATAATGGGCCATTAGAAAATAAAGCGGATAAATCTTATGAGTAAACAAAATGTACGTGGGTTAAGTTGAAGGACGGTGCGTTCTTTTATTTAGTGCCTACGGTAATCTTCAACAATGACAGTAAACCTCCATACCTATAATGTCATACCCGGACCTCCATAACAATTTCCGAGAGGAAAGATTTAAGACAAGAAACAACAATGAAGCAACCTCATATGCTTTTTGCCTCGTTAACTTATTCATCTTTAAAATAAAGTCAACCAAGAGGTATACATATGAGGAATATCAGGATGAAGGAAATAAGTACTTGTCGCTTTGAAGATTCAATGGTAAGAGATAGAATAATTTAAATATTGACAAAAGATGAAATAATGTTTATTATTCAAAAATTGATAAAAGTAAACGCAAAGACATATCCGTCATTTATAAGTAGGTCAAACAACCGTAAACTGCTTATTGAGAGTGGATTCCACCTAAAAATACAAAAATAAGCAATCTGTCTCCAAGAACGTCGTTTCCTTACTGTGCCTACCCCGTCCCTCAGATCTTTTCCCATAACTGGTTTCCATGTCCTTGAACTTGATTTTTAAGCAAGAATAGAACTATGACTCTGAAAAACAATTTTCCAATCCTTTTTCAGTAAATAGCCTTGGGACATTGACCTACGGGTGAGTGGTAGTGGTAATACATACTTACATGAGTCCGATGTCCATGGTAATGGGATCGGGAATGGTGAGGGTAAGTGCTGGACATCTTTACCTTCGGTGGAACAATGATTCTCGAATGACCATGTATTTCTGGGCCAGGGTGTGCGTGACTTGCGGCTGCTCTAACGGCGCCTTCCATGACAACCTGCTCATGGTAATCAATTGACAATTAAGGGGACACATGCAACTATAGCTGTATGTTAATTTTAAGGTGTTTCAAGCATTAAAGTACATTTACTTTGAAAAGTAAAACAGTAATGTTCACTCACCCGATGACGTAATCCATCTTTCGTGTGCTTGGCATGGGGATGAACAAAGTGAGAACCAATTCCCCCAGTAGATTGGAGTTTGATCTATAGAAAAAATATGTTTTGTTTGCTAGCATTTATTTTCCCATCCCAAGTTATATGACTCATCACAGGTTCCCACTCCTGATTACCAATTTAATTATTTCATGAGAGCTTTCTGAGCTGAGGCACATGTGAAGACAGGAACGTGAATCTCAATAACAAAACAAGCATTAGCTGAAAATTTAATTGCCAAGTCAAGGAATTTAAACCTTACATGTGCCGTTCGATCGTCCCGACTATGACCATGGGTCTCTGGAGAATGATATGTGGGATACATTTTCAATGGTATGGCTGGCCGCCTTGAACCAATACTGGCCTCAGCACATACAACAATTACGAACAAAACCCCAATTAACCAATTCATTTTCACTTTTTATAATTTCCTTTCGGGTTTGGAAGTGTAGTCAGTTTATTGATGATTTACTTCACTAAATCTCCGTGTACAATTCAAGCAATAAAATAAACCATATAGAAAAATCAAATGTAAATAGTTTGGGTTTATTGTCACTTATTGCTGGTGTTGTTTATAGGCAGACAGAAAGAAGGTGAACTGGAATTATTACATGGAGGGTATAAGAGTAAGGGACGCCGAAGTAATTTTTTTACAAGCCTCTCATGCATGGCATTCCTTTGTAATCCCGAATCGCCACAGGAAATAAACATGGACCAAGTTCAAGGGGAAGAATCATTCTCTTCTATTTGTACTTTATTCTCTTACACAGGAACTTATTGCATAAGCAAGGAGGAAATATAAGGAAGGTAAGGCAGGTATTCACTTACAGAGGGCCAACATTGTTACAGTATAATCATATATGTACATGGCTACATATGTACATCAGGTAACACGGCAATCATGTCAGTTTATCCTCTCCTCCTTTTACTGAAACAAGTCTACGGTATAGCATTTCATTTAACTGGATACGGACAACTGATAAGAACCTGAAGAATGTGGTTGCATGTGCATATTGTTACTTTACAATTTCCCCACTCCGCCTGCAATGCTCAACACTTCAACAAAGAAAATCAGAGGCTAGTAATGTACATATGCTTGATACACACCAACAATTTGTGATGATAGAATTTGAGTAACATGGGGCAAAGCGTTGCAGTTGTGCAGGTGTAGTTTTATTTGATCCAATGGTTCGCTGATAAAGCTTGATGAAACATTTCCGGCAATGTTTCCCAAAATATTCCAAACCATATCACGTACATAAATAACTTCCTTTAATAGCAGATGGATTTATGTTAATGGTTTGTTTTTTTTTCACATCCTTAGTTCTTTATGTATTAAAAGCTTAAAAATGAGACTGTGTTTTTCTGTTAAAAACAACATTTTAATAAGCAGGTAGTAAAAGTAGGGCACACGAAACTCATTGTCAGCTCTGGAGATCCTAGCTCAAAGAAACACATCTTTAATATTCCAGGTCGTATGCCTGTTCATCTTTTTTGGTTGGGGTATTTTACTTATATATGTAGCTGAGATACATAGATAATTGGTTGGATTTGAAACGAGGGGAACTAAGTACCTGGAAAGACATTTTTTCGCTGCAAAGAAACAAATTCTTCTATCCTGTAAGTAAATGGTTTCATGTTCGGACTTTGAATTTACTCCAGAAATGGTGGTAAAAGTTGTGAAATGCCTTTGCATGCACTGGAAGAGTACTTGAGGCTCTAGTCCCGTGTTTTGCTTCCTAATTATCCTGGAGCAAGTATAAGCATGTCAAAAATACAGAGGACATGAGGGGAATAAATCTTGGGCTGGTACCTTAATCTTGAAGGGACGCGTACCTTTTCCATCATTGTCCGAGTATTTTGCTTCTTTTCGCCGTTTTTAGATAGGAAATAAGAGACATTTAAGCATTTTGCTCCGGAACATCCGAAGGAAAAGGTGTGCGTGAATTTTTCTCTTCAATACGGTCCAGTAAGAAATAGAAAGTTTAAAATGGGTAGGGCCAGCTACAGTTATTTGGCTGTGCTTAGCTTTGTATTTGTGACCAGTGCATATGCCTTGCCAAGTGGTAATCTAGAGAAAGGTAAGCAAGTAATTTTGAAATAATTAATTTAGTCAATTGTGTAGTTAATGCCGACATAAGGAAGGTGCGGTGAATCTATCGACTTGTGGGATGTAAATAAAAAACGTGTCTTTTTAAAAAAAATGTCTCAGGCTCACCCGATTTGGGCATCCAGGGAGAGAAATTAAATGAAGAAAGAGATCTGGCTGCGAAACCAGCTTTGCTGCAGCTGGTGACACCGCAATTGACCTTACTTGTTGGTTCTTCACCTTCCATTTTGGTAAACGAATCCGAAGCTGAAGGTAATGAATCTAATGCAAATGCCACGGCTAAGATTGTTCCATCCGTATTGCTAATTTCGGCGAAGGACAAAGATAAGGATTTACTGCTCATTCCAGTGAGTAACACAAGTAAAGTATTGGTTACGGAAAAAGAAGCAAAACCAATTGCATCCCTCCGGTCTGCTGAGATTGACTCATTAGAAGAGACGGCGAGACTGGAAAAAATTTCAAAGCCGTCATCGCCCGATGTAAGCAAAATTGTTGCAAATAGTATGAAACAAGCTACGGCAAATTTAAACCTTGGAGATTTAATTCCCAAACTGAGATCACCGGAGAGTTTCGGGGAATTATCTCTCTTTGACTTAGATAGAGAATTTAGGGAAATTCCCTTGTCACCGCCCCCACCGACGATTCATTCCACGGCAAAAAATTTAACCCACTTGCCTGTTAATAAGACCAGGGAACTTCATACTCGTGACGAGCCGTCTCCTGATGATGGGGCAAAAGAATCAACTGCCGCTCCAACAACTGAATCAACTCCTACAACAGCTTCACCCATACAGGCACCCATAGCGTTGGATGGCAACTCTGCCAACTCTAAACCTAAACTCGTTGTTGGACCTACCAAGGAGCCTTCAGCTGAATCTACCTCTCTACCACCCGTCACACCTTCAACTTTAGCACCTGGACCAACAACTGCAATTCCACTTGAATCGACAACTGCAGGACTAGTTCCTCACGGAGGATCAAGTACTGTTTCATCGATTGGCTTTAACGTCAGCTCGACATCAGCTCCTCCGGGTTTGAATGTAACAACGACAAAGCCAGGAAATATTACAACTCCACTACCAGGACGTCCTGGTGTACCAAAACCAGTACCAACTGTTATTCCCGGATTACCTGGACTTTCCCCTGGAATAGTAAGCAAAATTCCTGCGGATGTTTTGCAGAATCTCAATTTACCTCCTATACCTCCGAGACTTCCTGGTGTCCCTGGCAACATTCCTAAAAGACCAGAATTCCAGGGGCCTGCTATTCCTCCTAAAATGCAAGGAAGTCTCGTTTCAATCCCAAGTAAAATACCTGCAGGCATTCCTGAGAGACCTGGAAAACTTCCATCTGGGCTACCGAACCTTCAGAATTTACCAAGTTCCTTACCACCAGCGTTACCTGAAAGAATTCCAAAACCGGCCATTATGAGACCCCCTGTACCCCCGACGGAAAGTTTACCTGGAATTCCGAATCGCTTACCCAGTGGCTATCCTCCAAGACCGGCACAACTACCACAATGGCCTGCAAATGTACCAAGCGGCGGTGTTCCTCCGGGTTCAGAAAATTTGAGACTTCCTCAATTTCCAGAGCGGCCAGCAAATTTACCAAACGTCCCATCGCAGTTGCCTCAAAATATTCCCATTCAGCCTCAAAACATACCTAACATTCCTCAGAGCAACATACCAGGAAGATTTCCACAAGAACCACCAGGATTAGGTAGACCGTTGCTGCTTGGAGCACAAAACGCCGGAGTTCAACCACCACAAGGCAATTTTATCCCCTCGCAGTTTCAAGGTGAACCAAATTTTAGACCTGGAAATGTTCCCGGAGGTCCACCTCAAGGCAGGCCAATGCAAGAGGAATTTCCCGGACCAGGAGTTCCAAGTGTTCCAAGTCCACCTCGTCCACAAGAAAACCTAAATCCAAGCCCTCAACAAGGTGGGCAGCAGCAAGGTAATGATCCACACATCTATCTCCGATGAATTCATTTCTAGGTTCTAGCTAGTTGGCTGCAAAGTCATACGGCCGAGAAAATGGTACGGAAATATTAAAACTGAAAATATTTTTACAGGACAATACCCTAATCCTCAAAACTTGGGACAAGCACCTCCAGGTTCATTTGCAGATTACTATGCACAGCCTCAATGGACACCTCAGCATTACATTCAGGAAACATACCCAGTTTGTAAGTCTTGCTAAGTATCTCGGATTTCAATGAGATCACATAAAATTATTAATTTTGATTGATGCGTATCATTGTGTCTAGTTGATGACATGCCGACCTTTCGAATGGTACCAGTGAAAAGAGATGAATTAATGCAAGCTTTCCGACCCTCCACTCGGGGAGAATACCTCTGGCGATTAGTTGAACGAGAAGTAGTTCCGATTGAAGCTGAATTCTACCGTCAGAGTAGTGAATCAGGACAAGAAAGATATAATTTCCGCAGTTATTACACTCCATCCTTCCGTACCCCTTCATTTTATCAGTGATGAATCATATATTTGAACTTGAGTATTTTTTGAATTAAACTACACACAATCATTTTTGGATCACACGTAAGTTATTAATAATGTAAAATTTCCTAGTTTCTGTTAATAAGAAAGAATTGGCAACATGCATGAGAACGTATGCAAGAAGGTAGTTTACCTTTGAGAATAAAGTTGTTGTTTTTCTGACCATATATCTCCTGATCTCATTTATTTTCATGTCCGCAAGCACCTCAACTCCCTTACTAAAAAAAGCGGAAATCCTCCTACAATGTATGGTGAAAGTTGGGAAGGTGAAGTGCACTCCGCCGCGTATGAGTCATCGGTCTGAATCCTTTGGTTAATAAATACAGAAAACAAGGTACCCAAACTTCTCATGTTTCATCACAAAAGCACAAAAAAATTCGCAGTCTTAACAATTACTGCAATTACACAGACCACACAGCAATGCTTTAAGCAAGCCATTGACATGTTTCATGGTTGGAACTGCCAATCCCAAACTGGAACCCTAGAAATAAATACTAATCCATCTATAGACAAACTCTATTTATCTATATTAATTTTAACCTCAGTTCAGGTGAATAGGACTGTAGCAAATGCGCAATTTACATTTGCACAGCATTGACGTTGCAAGTGTGACCAGAAGCACTGTGTTTCATTGAGTTGGATTCACTTTTCATTTCGTTGTAAGTGGGAAAAATGAGCGATGAACCTTTTTTTAACTCACGTCAATTAAGAAGCTTATTCTTGATCGGAAGTAATTGCAGCTGAGGATTTTCAGGGCTACAACCGTTTGTCAAGGTTTTGAAGCTACTAAACTTGTGGAAACAGGTGCTATTACGTAAAGTATAATGTATTATAGCGAAAATAAAATGAGATTCATTGAAACAGCCTGTAATCAAAACTTGAGGCTCATGCTCAAGTCTTATGCATCCTTAAAAAACGGGGGATGATGACAATTCACTTATTGATCGTTTAAAGACCTTCGACTTCCATCTCCTACCAGGAGAAATGAGAAGATATTCTCCATAATCCCCAAGTTATGAAGTGTGAAGTTAGCACTTGCGAGCTAGGATCTTATAATGTTCAACTGTATCTTGCTGGTACAAATACCACATCATCCATATTACAAAAATATTTTCTTTGTACTTTCACATGCTTCGTGCATAATTTATTTTATAAGACAAGCTTATGGATCCACCTTCGCAGCCTAAAACACACTGAAACATAAGTATAACATAGTCGGGAGAATTTTTCCCATTTATACGATATAAATAGCTTACAATGAAATTTTGACGTTTGAATGTTATTCATTCACTGTAAAGCACAGTTTGAGAGCGTTTCCTATTCATTTCATTGCCACCTCCGCTCCTGAGAAAAGACTATTTTGATTTTCATTCACTTACTCACAGTTACAATTAATTGGCATTCAAGCTGAATGCAATGTAAGATTAAGAGTGCACACCGCACTTATACATAGATATATGGAACATTACTTCTTATAGGAATCTCTCTCTAAAATTGCTTTAACATTCACAAATGAATAAGGTTACCAATGCAATTTCAAGGCAAATGGCAAATAGTACATTTTAACTCGTTTCCGTGAGAGAATGAAAACTGGTTTTCTAATAACGAAGGAAATACTTAAAAGCTGAGTAGATTCGACGAGGTGTTGACAAACAAAAATAATAATCGTAAGTATGTACAGAGCAAAGCTTCTGGCTTCGCATGAGCCCAAGTTCATGGAATACTACAATAATTTAATATATACAATAGGACATGTAAACAAAGCCAATTCCTGTAGGTAAGTAATCAAAGTAAAGAGAAAGGTGTTCAAATTCACTCATCTGCGGTTATTAGGATGAAAATAAACATAACAAGCACAATTGCTACCTCCCTTGCACAACAGCAGGCATTCATACAAATATGCACATGTTTTTATAAATAGGGTGCGCACATTTTACTTATGCAATAAGGAGAAATGACCTTTGATCGTGTAAAATATAAATAGCTGATGCAGCAGGCCGGAAAAGCTTATGTGAAAATATTTATATTTATTTTCAGAATGAAACAAAGAAAATAATTAGCACTGACAAAAGAGTATTGAATGCTTAAGTCCAGTCACATATAACTTGCAGGATTCAATGCATCTTAAGTTCGCAGAAACATCAGCGAGCTGAATGTTAATATCGGCGTAGTATAGCAAGATTGGCCCTAAGCTTATGGCTTCGCACCCACAAGTTCTACGCGCTTGGCTTTCAAATGACAACATACAAAAATTGTGTCGACAATTTTGAACCTCAAACCTCAAGTTATTGCTTTCTTCTTTAACAACGTAACGGTATTGAAACATGTATCTTTTAACCACTTAATAGTAATATTCTTATACCTAAGAACATTCAAGAATGTCACATAATTAAATACATAGGATTGATTTTCTAAAGCGTGAAAACATAAATTGGTGTTAGCATAGCAACCAGCAGAAAGATGATTTTCTGGAATTAAAATCCAGCTAATTACTATAACCAATGTTGCTGGTGACATGGATTAGATGGCCAGGATGTAAAATAACATCGTTTCACGAAATAAATCTTTACTTAGTGCTTAAACAAGTACACTAACAATCATCTAAACGGCAGGCTGGGTACAATATACTCTTGAAATTTAAGTAACGGTATGTGGTGTTAAACTTTGTTACTATCTCTAAAAACAAGAATACGCAGCTTTTAACCTATACAGTATACAGTTAAAAAAGGTGCATCCTTTGTTAACTAGGACTTGATCGGAATGAAGGAATTGAGGGAAGGCACTATTGTTAACAATAATTGGGTAAGATGTAATTGTAATCACTTCAAATGTTAAAATCAAGTCGATGTATGTACGACATCCCTCCTACATTACAGGTATATATACATATTTATATTATATATATATTTATAAATATACATATATAATGTATACATATTCAACAAAGAAAAACAATATACGTACAAGTGATGCACAAAATACAACGCTTAAACAAGTTCTAGATACAATCTTAACAAAACATGTACGTCTCAAAATCATTTGTAATATGCATTGGCAGTACCCGTTGCAATACAGGTAGTTAATATTCTTACAAGTCCATTAAGCCCAAAACTAATAAGGACGCCATAAATATTCTCATTGCATATTGCCAGCGAGTATTGTAAAAAATGAAATCTACCAATAATAACGAACCAAAAGCATGGCAATAAATTACTGAAATATTTTAAAATGACTAATTATTCCATCATACGAATATGATTACATTATTCGAAGAATTAAAAAAAATTAAAAAACGAAAGTTATTTAGTACAAGCGTTGCAAACCTCCTTCAGCTACTAAAGATGAGCTTACATAAGTATCTGGTGTTTTACTTGCCACTGCACGTGGAGTTTGCCTCACACAAGGTAAAATGAAAGAAGACAACCCACGAAGGGCAAATTAGACAGAAAATCAGCCCTTTAAAATGTAGCTAGACTTAATGGGTATTTAGCTACGAATAGCACAAGTTATATATATATATACATCTACTTATTTCTATACTTATGCGCCAATATTGTAAATAAAGGAGAGTACCAGTGAGGGTTGCAACTGGGGAAACTATTTCCTTTTCGAAGGTACGCTATTTTTCGAGTCGAAAATTCGGCGTTTAACTCCAGAAAGTAAATTTGCTGCAGTTGCAGCAGTGCTAGGTGGTGTGGAAGAAGCTGGAGATACGAAGTTTGAGTCAGATAATATTTTGCTTCCTACAGATTTACTTCGCGAACGACGCTTGGCAGCTTCAGCCGGTCCTGCCGCTATATCTGCTGCTATTCTAGACCTACTTCTTGTAACGACACCTGGCAAACCTAAATCTGCTGACGAGTGCTTGCCCACTTGGTGTTGCTTTAATTCCTTCCCAACACCATGATCAACTTCTTTCTTCTTCGCTTTGGTTCTTTCAGCTGTCGCTTTACTCTCCTGAGCTTCTGCCGCTTTATTTGTGACAATCCACCAGTAATTGTTTTTAATTATTTCAATCAAACCAGGAGGTAGCTCTAGGCATTTGAAGATTGATGTATTTTTTGGAAAACCAATATTTTTTCCGATAGAGAGTAACGATTGAATTTGTAAAGACGATGGATACGAGCGACTAAAGATTAAATTCATGCCGCTTCTGGCTGCAGTACTGGAGATCATTGGGAAAAGTGTTTGGCCTTGTAAGTTCCGGAAAGCAATTCCTAAAAATTTAGAACAGGCAAATCAGTGCATCATTCAAACCAGCAAACCAAAAAGCTACAATACTCCTTTGATTTTGAATGACAAAAACTAATCCAAACAATAATCTAATAATCGTACCCAAAGGCTTTCTGTTCAAGTAAAACTCTAGCGTTCCTGCCCACATATCCAAATGAACACCAATTACAGCAAATTGGCCAAAGCGTTCAGAGTACTTATGACTTTTCCCAGCATGATGAATGTCACCACTGTAAGACAAACCCCAACCATGTTTATCCATTCCAATGAGACTTACAAAACTGTGAGAGTAGCCATTAAGTTCGATCTGGTCAGTTCCAACTCCAATCATCTAAATCAAATAAATCTTCATTAAAGCAATTGACTTATAGTTACTACTAGACTGGTGAGTAGAATATTTGGTGTAAAAATTCTGTGCCAGAAAAACAAACTATATAGTTTTCGCCATTCGCCATTTTCATAAAAATACGATGCAGAAAGAACTATACTAATAAATACTAAATACTGACTCATGAACTTCTAGTCCATACCTTATAGAAACACATTAATAAAAAATTACAACTCTGGACATAACATTTTCAAGGCCACTTAAATCAATTAGTATACGTGATTCCTTGCATTAGTTTGAACGGACATCATTTACGCAGACATTCCAATTTACAAAAAACAGGAAAGGTCTCGTAGCATTTACAATAAATGAAGACATACTAAAGAACTGTTGGAAGAACGAATCATTTATCATGGTAAGAAAAAACTAATACAGTGATTCAATATTCTTTTGTACAAATTCACTACAAGCTGACGTCAGCGACTCAGTCACTCAGTCTAACAGGGAACTAAAGTCAGAAAATCTTTCACAGAAATCGTACAAATTGTTGTGTATTATTACTTGCTAGGATTTTCCTGCACCTTTAAACTAACATCTTACGCAGCAAGTTTTAAGTCCCCTTCTTGAAAAAGTAAACAAATAACTAGTGTCTCAGACCTTCGAAGTTTACCATCATTAGGAAAGAAAGAAATTAACTGTAGTTATTTCTAGCTTCTAGTAGACACAATGTTTAGCACATTTTAAACAGTACACAAATAAAACTCTCAAACCCAAATCACAGTTCCTCAGAGCAAACGTCGAAACTGAAAGAAACTTAAGTGCCTACCATATCAGTTCCGTAGACCTCGGTTGACATCTCGATTTCCCAATAATGATGATATCCTTTCTGGAGAGGAACTTCTCCACGAACAGCAGCAGTGCCAACACTGAACCCAGGATTAAAAGTTATATCCTTCCGATTATTTTGAAATATGATCTTGCCAGATTCTATGCCATCCCAGCTCCATTCATGAACTAAAATAATAAACTTTTAATGTATTTTCACATCATCAAAATTCAAAGATTGATTCTTCCAATGTTGTTTAATTCATTCTCTAATATTTTTAATGGTGCTATTTAAAACAACGTACTTTACAAACAAAATATGACATTTTTGAGGAAAAAATAATTGTTGCTAAAGTTCAAGGATACGTAAGAGGCATTAATCTTTATATGTAACTGCTTCGTTTTAACAACACAAAGAAAATTCTCACATTATCACCCCATGCAAAGGTGAAAAATTTTTTTACTTCTGTACTCCCCTAAAAAAGTGTTTTGTAAGAATCTAAGTTCGGGGCATTGGCTCAACATTCCTCTAATACACTCATTGTTTAAAGCTAATGATCAAATTTATAATAATTTATTGTTGACTGTGCGGCAACAGCCAGCACTATACTCCCCCTTGCCTTCCCATCATGATCACGTAAAACATTTGCTTCAAAGAAACTCAACTTACATGCCCTTGTACCATGCGGGCAATGAGCAAAATTAACAAACAGAATAGTAAACTTAAAATCGAACTCATGTACTACGTATGATTCATTCTTGTTGTGCAAACTCATATACTTTTATACTTTTGCTAATGTAGGACTAGAAATCACTACTATCGTTTAAAAAACCAGCCTAGCTAAGCCACAAACCTACAAAAGCCGACTAGTTTGCAACATTGCAACAACTTATTGCAAAAAAAAATCAAACAACATGGAAGTTCAAAACAAGGCAGCACGTAATGATTTAAATGAATCCAAAATATATCACAGTTCCAATCGATCCTTACCTGATCGTCTTCGACACTCGTCACAAACCGACGGTCTCATTTCAGGAATGCACTCACAAGCTACAATTTCCCTCGTTTGGGGCTTAGCCCGGCTAAAAGGTCCCGCAGGTGCCATCGTTCTCCACAAGTTCCTACTAAGAATATTCCCTCGGTTATCCCCGTTTTCCGGAAAGATCTGCAAGTTTGGGAGAAGAACGACGGGATTGGGATTATCCTGATTCGATGAAGGGACAATAATGGGACGACGCTGCATGGAGTCTTCTTATTTGGCCTTTAACTTACTTCTATATGGGTCACTCAGTGATCTCCCCACCAACCTTTCTTTTTGGCATACGTAGTTCGTATGCTCTCTTATGCTACTACCATCTCACACATCTTGTAAACCTTGACACCATACAGTTCACCTTGATCACGAAAAACTAAAAGTCCTCTCACCAAATTCAATCTCCTTTCAATTCCAACAATTATACAACTATTAACCTCTACGCTTTTCATTCACCACTCAACTTCTAAATTCTTCACCACTCAACTGATTTCAACATACAAAAGTCCCACTCACTCAGCCTCACTGAATAGATCCTAAAAAATTCTTAATCTCCCAATTAATACATATGTATACTGTAACCAAGTCCAGCAGGTCTCAATTCCTATTCCACTCCAGCAATAAGTGTAACAACTTTAATAAACTTTGTATAACTTCAACTTCACTATAGACAAATCAAGGAGAGTCTTTTCTCATGTAATATGACAGGAGCAACAACAGAGCAGTTTACTTCTATCAACTCCTTAACGTAAAACTCCCATCTGAATGAACTCAAGTTAAAGAACTGGTCGGAAATCTATTGCTTATTATTCCCTCTCGTCCTACATAATTACTTTACGGGGGGACTCACATCAACTTCTAGCAACTCTTCCTCAAGAAAATTCTCACACATTAAAACACTTCCTAATATTTAAAATCACACTATTTCCCAAACCTCTCCGTTTCCTCTACATAATCTTCAGTTCGACTTTGTTGTTTAAACAGCAAAGTTCAGTAGCCGCTGTTTGCTGCTCCTGCTGTCGTGCACTACAGCTTTTCCCCGATGTTTCGTTAATACTTACTTCGAAAAGTATGTCGACAGTCGTCGATCGTCGACACTCTCTGTTGTCCTGCACGCTAACACACAATATGTATCCCTTTACTCACTATGTATACTTGATTATGCACTAGCCTACTTCTTATCAAAATAACTGATAGATATCCTATGCTTCGTCTCAGCCTCTCATGGATCTCTCTCTAGCGATATATACCATCCACATGCATGCACTTCGTTCAACTCTCAATCTCAACCTTTATACTTTTTATAATAAACTCCGTTATTTTTATTAAATATCCTCCACAATAATATATTATACACGTATGCAGCAGTTCTAACCACTACATGTGTGCATTGTGCATGGCCAACCTGCGGTTTACTTTATACACTGCACATCACACGAGACCCAAAGTTTTGCAGGAGAGGAGATGCTGAGGTATTAACAGGTAAACATACAAATGCATACCCTTGTATCCTGAATCCTCTCCTCACATTTTACTTAATACAAAATAATAAAGCGTTCACTTCATCTACGCTCACTGTAGTTCCCAAATGAAAACTTAACCATTCAATGTAACCGATAATAAACTATAGGTATGTACAAACGGCAATGAAGTATAAAGACTTGTATAGCTTAACTTCTACATATACACAAGTATATAAAGAATCCTGCAGTGCTGGTAAACAGCTGAGTACCCTTGATAATTAAAAGTACTCTTGTATTTGTACTTGTACGTGGTTTACGTACGATTTAACAATGCAGTTTTACAAGAAAAAATACTCATGGTCTGCGACTTGTATTATACATATGCGTTTACATATTGAGATCAGAGTGCATGGGTAAACAATTAATTTAGAATGTTATTTAGTGTGCAGCGTAAAGTTTACGCAGCAATTCTGAAATGGTACGTGTTTCTATAAACTGCACCTTGTAAGTTGCAAAGTCGAGTCTGCTTAATACTATAGGTGTAGTATAACTTGCGTATTTCACTCGTGACATTTAAAGATGAGACCCGCAAGTCCAAACCTTGCCCTAAGAGGCTGAGGCGGGAGCTTTGATTCTCGGGAACCTTCTTCTCAAAGAAAAAACTTTGACTGGAGGCATACACATATTTAGTAGTTGGTTGAGCTTGTTATTTAATGTGTAAATATTGTAGAGGTGGAAATACCTTTTGAGGCCTGGATTTATTTAGTGAAATCCTAGGGTAAAGATAAATTGGCATAAGAAAAGTCGGGAAGAATTGTAAGAAAAAGACGGAAGAAATTCTAGGTAAGAAATGATGTGGTTGTTGGAAGAACCTTTGACTGAATAAGGAGTAACAATTAGGGAATATATTGCTTTTTCCGACTTTGAGTGTTATTGCATGAAAGTACTACATAGAAAGCATTGTGCATAGACTAGACAAGGGTGACTGCATCAATAACCGAGTGTGAGTGAAATCATTATTATGTAACTGGGGTGGAAGGACAGTAGGATTTAAATTTAACTCTGATTATGTATTGAATATAGCGAGAGGAGTGATATTATTTCGAAGGGTAAGTGTGAGTATACCTGGTTTCCATGGAACATGATTTAAGTGTGTATAGTTTGGGCTTGCGGTATTGGATGGAGAAATTTTTGATGTGTGTGGATATTATATTAGGAGAAATAAATGTATTGTATACTTTATTGAATATTTTATGTGTGTAGTAGTCAGGGCAGGGAGGGAGTGCATAATTGTATATATAGAAAAATTAATTATGATTTATTATACCTAAATGGGTTTGTTTGAAGGAAAGTTTTTAAAAGAATCTAATGGTAGTTTTGTTTGAACAGTTACGTGAATATAGAGAGAAGCCCTAGAGGAATACAGTAGGAAATATTATTAGCAACAAGAACCACAAGGCAAGCAAGATCAACATGAAAATAAAAGGATAAATGGCAAAACTTGGGACCACTGCTGGACAACCATAGCACTACTGCCGTGTCGCTGTGAGAGAGAATTAATTAATTTTTAATTTATGAGGAAATACCTTAGTATTTCTGTAAATAGTCGGCTCTTTTCTATCTTTGGCGACTTAACATGTTGCTGTTATTGTCAGTATGATACCCCGATGGCACCACCTCTTATTTTTGCCCAACGGATTTAGTATTCAGTCTGAGATCAGGTTCTATTTTAGAATGGATGTTAATGTGCAGGAGTGGAGATAATTATGAATGAGATGGTTGTAAAGTAATGTGTGTTTGGGCAAAAGAATGGTCATTTGTGAGTTTTAAGAATGTGTAGCGAACTATTCTCACTTGCTTATGATGTTGTAAACTGCAGATTGACCTAGTGGTTATAGTTTTAGTGTTTATTAGGGGATAATATCTCGGAGATATTATGTGTTAGTAAAGGGTTTTTTGAGTAGTTTGAATGTGAGATTCTATGGAATAGGGTCTACCCTTCAACTGGCCATAATAAATATAATCTTTTTTGGAGGTGTTTTTTGCAAGTGCAGTTTTGAGTGTTGATTAATAGAAATATTGAGAGATTAGCTAGCAGATAACTGCTATTATATAATATTTGCAATGTTTAATTTACGTAGCTTTAAGTGATAAAACATGAAGTTTGACTGCGCATTTATCTCGTTTTGTGAATATGATTTTTTTGACGTGACGTGAGATTCTGGTTCAGCATTTTTTGTCTTGAATTTATTTTGACTAGTATCTGATATAATAATTATTGATAATTTGGTTAAGTGCACAGACGAGGCTAGACAAATAATAATAATAATAAGTGAATATAGTGACAGTCGATCAATTATTGGATTGCCGTGAGCAATTTTGTAGTAAGGGCAAATGAGTTATTGAATCGATGAAGTATCACGTTGGTCACCTAACAAGTTTTACTGGAAAGGAGCCCCGGAGTAATTTTTTTTCAAGCAAAAGTATTTGTAAATAATATGTGTAAATGCATAAGATGCATTCATAGATTGTTGCTTTTATTTTGCAGTAGATTAACATCCTGTGGCGGAGATGTATTTACGTGGTCAGTTTAGACGGGATGTCCGGATCCTGCTGGTTGGGGAACGACAGGTTGGCAAAACGTCAGTAATACTGTCGCTGGTGAGCGAAGAATTTTCGGATGAAGTCCCAGCTCGATCAGAAGAAATAACAATCCCTGCTGATGTGACTCCAGAACTGGTTCCTACTCATATTGTTGACTATTCATGTAAGCCACCACCATACCCAGCTTGTTCGATTGCGTTTGTAACGGATTAAACGTAATTTAGGCATTTGATTTTAGATAAGGGTTACAGTCTGAAGTTTTAGTTATTTTCTGTACAACGATTTTCGGTAAGCAATAAATTAACCAAACAGTTTGCTATCTAGTTCAACCAACAGCAAGCAGTGAAGCAGAACATTTTCATATCATAAACAGCTGCCAAATGAGTCAAGAGCAAAGTTTTCGAGCTTTAATTTCTGTCTTTAATAAGGCTACATGCTTTAATTTTTACCGTAAATTGTTTCGAGTAACCAGTATCTCGTAAGTATGAATTCAGCTGATGTGCTGATGAATCTGGATGTTTTGATTAAGTATAGATTTTGCAAAATTTCTCGAGAAGATTCAATTTTAGTGAAGTGTTAAAGGAAAATATTATGAGGGGGGGGGGATTTACCCAGTTCCGTGGTAGCGAATGCATATGTGCAGTTTGTATAAATAATATAACAAGAATTTTGCAAACGCAGGTGAGGAGCAAATTGAAACTGATTTAATAGAGGAAATTCATCGTGCTCACGTCATATGTGTTGTGTATGCCGTAAATGAGGATGAAACAATCGAAAAAATCAGTTCGTATTGGCTTCCTTTGATTCGACAAACCCTTGGCGAATGTCACAAGACTCCTGTCATTCTAGTCGGAAACAAAGTTGATCTTGTGGATTACACCACAATGGATGTGAGTCCTACGATCGTAATAAATGCAGAATTTGATTCTCATTTCCGGGAATATTTGTTTCGAGAAAAATTCTGTTCCGTGTTATTTAAAGTAACAATTTTTCACCATTGCAGATTGTTGTTCCTCTTATGAATGAGTTTCCTGAAATCGAGACCTGCATTGAGGTGACGGCATGTCTTAAATATTGATAGAGTGATAATATTAGCGTTAAAAAATTCAGTCTTGTCAGTCCTTATGACTGTATCAACCTTAATTCAATGTAAAGAAAGATTTATTTTTATGTTTAGTGCTCCGCAAAAACGCTCCGGAATGTGTCAGAACTATTTTTCTACGCACAGAAGGCCGTTCTTCATCCGACCTCGCCATTATACAATTCAGAAAAGAAGGAGGTTAGTGTTGGAAGGATGTAGCTGAATGATAAAATTCCTGTTTTAAAACGTTCTTGGAAACAAGAGAAAAAGTTCAGGAATAGTGTGAACCTTTAAAAAAATGTTTAATTTTACAGCTGACTGATAAGTGTAAGCGTGCATTGGAGCGGATTTTCCGAATCTGTGACGTAAATAACGACGGCGTCCTGGACGATATGGAGATGTACACATTTCAGAAATTTTGTTTCGATGCTCCACTTCAGCCTCAAGCTCTTGATTCTGTTAAGTTAATTATTCAGCAAAACTGTGTTGACGGAGTATTGAATAATGGAATCACATTACCAGGTATTTTCAATTAGACTTTGTTCTTAAAGTCTGATTGTGACTGAAGTTTTTAATGATAGTTTATAATTGATTGTTAAGGTTTCCAAGTCTTACATCAGCTATTTATTCAACGGGGCAAGCATGAAACTACATGGACAGCACTGCGTAAATTTGGTTATAATGACGAATTGAAAGTGTGCACGGATTACCTGTGTCCATTGTAAGAGAGGAAGAATTAATAGCTTTTCAGGCTTTTCTAATTAAATTTACGCTTTAATAACTCCTGGCATTTTGCAATTTTTAGATTGAGTGTTCCTTTTGGTTGCACTACGGAACTTAACCAAATTGGCTTCGATTTCTTCACTTCTATATTTGTAAAGCATGATAAAGACCGAGATAGGGCACTGAATCCAGAAGAACTCATGAATCTCTTCTCAATTTGTCCGGGAATCCCATGGCCGAAGCAGATGTTTAAAGGAGTTCAAACAAATGATAGGGGATGGCTCACATATTCCGGTTTTATTTGTCAATGGGTGTTAACTACTCTTCTCGATGTTAATCGAACCATGGAGTACATGGCGTACCTCGGTTTCCCCATAACTGATGATAAAAATCAACTGCGAGCCATTCAAGGTAGCGAATTAAAAATCTACTAGTGCGATACATATTTATCCTGAAGCGACTGTGTCTTCAGTCGGTTTGATTTCCTTTGGTAATTGTAGTGACGAGGGAAAAGCGCTTAGAACTTGCCAAGAAGCAGTCTACCAGAAATGTTTATCGCTGTCACGTGATAGGAGCCAAAGGTGTTGGTAAAACCACCTTATGTCAAGGTCTTCTTAACAGATCTTTGCAACAAGTCAATAAAAATGAAGATTTACCAAAGCACGTAGTCAACATGGTTCAAGTATATGGCCAAGAGAAGTACTTAGTAATGCAAGACATTGACCTTAACCGAGTTTTAGACATATTACCTACCACAGAAGTTATGTGCGATGTTGCTTGCCTTGTGTATGATTCATCGGATCCCAAGTCTTTTGAGTTCGTTGCTCGGACATACCTTGTAAGCAATTTATACGCAACCCAAAATAAACTGCATGATACAGTTATTTGTATTGCAGTTTTTAGACTGTATGCAGTGCTGACATGGAATTTGATTGTATTAATTGCACCTTGTAGAATTACTATCAAGCCCTTAAGATTCCCGTACTGATAGTTGGCAACAAGAGCGACCTTGGCGAAGTAATGCAAGATTACCTCCTCCAACCAAGTGCATTCTGTGCCAAGTATAAACTCCCGCCACCGCAGAGTTTCTCATGCCAGGATAACCCAAACAAAGAGATTTACGTCAAATTGGCAACTATGGCTGCTTTCCCGTAAGCAGATTTAAATGTTATTTTTTTAATTAATTTTTTTTATTTAAACGATTAAGAGCGTATCGTTGTCCACAGGCAGTTTATCTCATGGGGCCTGATTATTTAGATCTTGATTATCGATTTTAAAAGGGGTTTTTAAATTTAATGTACAATGATTTTTTGTGTAGTCGCTTCCAAGCGGCCTGGATGCTATTTTACCGAAACAGGTACAGATTCGTATTATTCGTATAACGGCATTGTCCCTTTATTGTAGCACATTGACCTTAACGTAACCCTGAGTTTGTTGACAAGCAATTGCCGTTCTGCAGTTGAAATTTTAGTACATGCCTGCGTGTCATATAACTCGGTCTTGCAATAGAGAATATTATTGTCCTTGCCAAAATTCTTCCTTAATCCGTCTTTTCGCTTTCTGTGATTAACAGTAGTTTTTACGTGTAGGCACAGTAAAACCCTAGCTACCACCAATTTTTGTGATTCTTGTCTGCCTGCAAAATTTTACTGGATACTAACAGTGAAACATACATAGTTGAGGTTTTTAGATGCCTGTTATTTGCACCACTTCGTTTTCTGTACTGAAATAATTTTATTGCTCTGTTATAGCCACTTGCGAAAGTTGGGACTGCTGCCGTCAACAAATAGCTCGTGGTTGAAAACGGGAGTGGGAGTGATACTTGCGACAACTGTTTGTTTCGTCGTTTATAAATTATTCAAGCCGGCATCAACTAGCAAAGTCCTCAGTTTCCTCAAGAACACGCAGCCTGCTCATGCTCGCTGATTTATAGCTTGTTCGAAATTTGTTGATCGTTTTCCAGGAAGCTGGGTCCGGTGGAATTGATGGTTGTCTCTTGTGGCATAAACTTGATTTTCCAGTATGTATTGTCAGCTATGTCAATGTGTCTAGAAATAACATCTTGTGTCTGTGCCCGACGTAAACAAAATCAGGAGAAACTAGCAGTGAATAATTATTATTACATCCGACTATATATGAGATCTCCTCACATTCTTTATTTTATGAGCAAAATTTCGCATCATAAACTCTTAGGAATAGGACCAGAAAATCGTATCTGTAGCAGCATTGCATGAGTAAACATGTTTGTCAACGATCAGTCTATAATGTGATTAAATGGATCCATGAATTATTTTTCGCGAAAAGCTGTAAAGCAAACAAATATCAGTCAAAGCAATGATGTTGTTTATGCCACCACCTCCGTAGCCTCGCTAGCTTGCTCACCGTTTCCGAATCGTAGATTACGTTTAAAATTAAGGAATAAGGAACATGTTATGTTATACTCGCTGTGAGTCAGGTTCAGCAGTTAATTATTGTTGAGCGCACCCTAAAGGTTATTCTAGATAGCCACAACAAATTGTTTTGTTGCAGGAATGAAATTGTTAGCAGTTAATTTTATCCTGCATTATCAGTGACATACATATACATGTGTAATGTTTGCTAACCTATGTTTGGGAAGAGAGCGCACATATGATTGTAGTCAAACTATTTGTATTATATCAGCTGATGAATAAATTAATTGCAGATGGAGATGAAGAAATGCTTTAATTAGTTTTTTGATATTCAAAAACGCCCTTATCAAACCATTCAAGCCGTAGTAAATTAGAGAATTCAGTATCGCTTAGCTTGATGATTCAGTTGCAGACGCGCAGGTTATATTATTTCTTAATAAACATCACTTGGTCTCTCATGCGTATATTGGACTTGGATGCTCTTCACTTCGCCGTCTTATCAATGTAGAGATTATTTCTTTCTTGTAATTGTTATATTTATAAGCATTGACAAAATCTTTGGGAGCTGAAGAATTTTGTAATACGGCATTTTTATTTTATTTGTGTTCCTTACTACGTAGAATCAAAAAATTCATGTTTGCGAAATATTACAGCATATATGAGATATTTAGTCATTGATAGTAAACAATAAAAATTAATGACTTAAGTGTCAACCAAAAGCCATGTAAATCATTACATATATATAATAATAAAAAATAATGTTGGAATAACTAAGGGAGTCTTAAGAGCAAGAGGGAGATTACGTTATTAATGAAAATTGCATATACATTATGTACCTACAATATTAATCCGGTCAACACAATCAGACTTGTGTAATTTATAAGATCATGTTTATCAGATGTAGTAACAGTAACCTAAACCTAACATCACCTGTTTTAACACAATCAGCTTTTTAAATTATGTACCTACTCGATACTCGATATGTTCAGTCTACTAAATATAACTTACAATTACATAGCCAAGTAATTAGGCCGAAAATAGTTTGACCAAGGTCTATAAAATTATCTGCAATAATCCTCCTTCGAAATTGTGGAATCGATTCACAAAATATCTGCATCTAACAAGAAGTACACGCTTGAAGGAAAACCTAAAAAAACTATCAAACACTGAAATTTCCCTAACCTTCTTTTCAGCTAAGAAGTCCATTATATGTACATATCATATACGCAAATTACTACGATGACTTGATCTGACTTGATAAACTGTAATAAGCCCTTTTTCCTCTCAATCAGTTAGGTCGTTAATATTACCAAGTACAGTGTTTAGGCAATTATTATGCATTTTCGCGTAGTTGTTTTTGAAACTCTAAAAATGAGAAGAAATATACAGCCATTGAAATTTACATTTAAACTTACTTTACATAATCAGTTATAACGCCGGAGAAACCCGGCTCCTTTCTTTCTGAAAAATATTTTTAGCTTTAAACATTTTTTTTGAGTATCGCCAGCCGGTGATATTAAAATTGTACCTCGAAAAATCTCAATCCTTATGGCTAAATTATTTATACGAATCGCATATAAATTGATGTGTTCATCACGCAAAAAGACAGATATGATTAGCTTTAGTTTTTAAATAACTAGAACTATAACAAAGGAAATTTGATCCACATTTGGCATGCATTACTTGAAACCTTCAAGTTTCCTTCGGAGGGCTGAACTTACGCCAAAATAAGGGAAATTTTTTTTAAATAAGGGACTGCTTTTCATTTGCAGTAACTCTAAAATTCAGAATGCTAATAGTGGTTATGGAATTCTAAGAAGTCTAAGTGACGTAAGGTAATAATAAAAGGTACATAACATAATGCAAGGATACAAGACTAGAGGAGCTGATGGTCCATGGAGGAAAGTGGATCGACATTTCAAAGAATCTTGAGGATATTGCTGATTGATTTCGTAGCTCCCAATAACATTACTGCAATCATCACAAAACGCATGACAAGGAGGGCATTTGATACCGCCGCGATGAAGCCAATTGTTTGCAATTAGTTGTATCTTCAACTCCTGACCAGTATAGACGCATGTGAAAGTTTTGTTGGTAACTAAAATATGAAGAAGTCCATCTTGGCATGTGTACTTATAGCAGCCTGAGCCCCAGTGCTGCCAATGTCTCTTCTGGTTGCATGATCGCTCTTCCCACATATCTTTAGTATGATAGAAACATTTAGCACCCTCCCCATACTCTTCCAGGGCAAAGTTTTTATCCGGCTCCGGATTATTCTCCTCGTAGAAACAATGGGATCCACGAATGACTACATTATTAGCTCGCCAAATAAACTCTTGGACATAGGGACAGTAATCTGCAAGTATGACGGACCCACCATAGTGGGAGACATTTGCAGGATCCACATTTGGCAACTTTTCAAAATTTTGGTAAAGGGCAGGTACAGGTTCTGAGTGCTTGACCAGGTTGCAAAGGGCAACGGAACTGTGATCTTCAGTACACTGTGTCTCCAAAGGATCCGATTTTATTTTATTACAAAATGGGAGAGGATCATGACGATTCGAAGACGTTCCTTCCATCCATTCCATACAGGATTTTTTCACGAAATCACAGCCTAATGAATGGCCCCAATTTAGTTCCTGAGCCATATCATAGTTGGCGCGGTACCAGCCCGTGTCTTCCATGAGTGCCAGGGTTATGCGTGAGTAAACGGGGTTTTGTGTATGGGTTCCAGTCATCGCTTCGTTTTCAAAGATACGTTTCTCCCAATGAGTGAGAGCTGTACCCTCACCACCCTGGTCCTCCAATTCAGCTCCTTCAAGATCACTGCAGTTGAAGTGCCTCCGCACTTCTTCAACTACTTTGGGGGTAACGATCATTTGCATGACCCGTGTGATATTTTTGTCCTTGACTTTCCAGTCCCGACGTTCAACAGCGCGGATAATTTTGTCACTCCATTGACGGGCCTGCAATTGCTCATTCAATGGTGGCTTCCCTTTTGTATCTCTCCTTGTTAATGGCTCACCATCGTCATCTCTAAAGAATGCATACAAAGAGACGGAAAATCCAAGCGCGTGGAGAATCTCATGTTTAACCGTAGATATGAGCGTATCCAACTCTTGCAATTTTGTACTAATACTCTTGGGACACAGGTTAGCATGACCAGCTATAGGCCTATCCAATGCTGACTCCTGCTGACAATGAGCCGCATATGCAACAGTGAAACCATGTTTACAGCGGAACGTTTGCAGTGCTGAGACATAAAAAACAAAATCCGCATTTCCTATCCCAGGACCAGCCGTAGTATTGGCTTGAACTTTACAATTGTGTCCTGACTCATCACAGACACGACAAGCATCCAAATGGGCTTCGGGAACTTGCACTTCCCCGCACATTGTTTTCGCCTCACATTGAAGCTTACAATAAGGATGGGGATCGTCCGTTTTGTAGTAAACTTGTTGATTTGGACATCGTCGGTTTAGCAAAATACGCCTCTCTGTTTTCCGGACTTTAAGAGCTTTCTGCCAATACTGAATGGCTTGTGGAAGAACGGTATTATTTATGAGATCTAACTGCTGTTTTTCTAACTTGTATACACTTTCATCATAATGTAGAACTATCCGTAAGGGTTGATCTATACTTCGTTTTCGAATCACATGATACGGCTCGGACACAGCTCCAAGAATCACTTCATCAGGCCTGGGATACCTATGGCTACAAGTTGTGGGAATGTGATGATGTAACACAGGCTCAGTTTGAGATCGGACCGATTCACATCTCACATATGGAATTATGAAGACCAGGAGACTCACGGATGTTAGACGTATCAAAAATTTTAGCAGTATCACAAATTCTTTTCCGCCTTGTTTCCAACCATTAGATCTCATTAGCCAAGGTGAATTCCCTTCCATATTTTCCCTTCAGAGTGTAAACTCTGCACAATCGCCAGTGCCAGTACAAGTTCACTCTTGATTGACTTGTGGTTGTTTCCAGTTCACCTTCACCTATGAAACAATCACAATAATAAACAATCAATATAAATTTCTCCTCCAATTTTTCTTACCCCTCATTTTCACAAAAATAACATTTTGAAAACAAATGCCACGATTCCTACGTATATTAATATGGTAAAATTTAATAGCTAGCTCATAATAAGGATACTTTATGTAAACGGCTTGTCTTCTCTCCACTGACTACCTCTCCAACATGAAAAAAAGTCGTGATCGTGATCACCCGCAACCAGAAAAAAGAGCTTACTAAACGATACGTGTTTACACAGCCGCACTTGATCACGAAACGATTCATAAACGGTAATGACAACAAAGACTGTAGACTAAATTCCACTCCTTCCTTTTCCTTGATTGCCAACCAATTACTCTCAGTCAGCCTTCACTCTTCTCAAGACAATATACACTCGATAGACATAGATCTGTCAGAAGGATCCTCAATAAAAAAAGACAAGTTAAGTAAAAAAAAGTATCCACCACAACTCGCCACTCATACTTCCTATCAGACCTTCTCCTAAAGACTGATCATTGATTTATGTTCGCGAAAAAATCAAGAACACAGTTTCAAAAATTCACAGGATCATCCTCACTCCTCGAAATACACCTGCGTAGATGCATATTTTCTATATTAACAATTAACCTAACTCTAACGAGACAATACTCCTCATGATGAGTATATTTAATGTTTTGTACACGCTGAGCTCCTCATGTGTGTAACAAAGTATCGTTAGCTTACTTTTTCACCTATCCACTTAACCTGATGCATCCTCGAATTGCAATCTTGGAAAGATCCACACAACTATTGAGTATACACTATGCACAAACCATACAATAACGTGGTAAATAAACTGATGATGATAGAAGCACAAATCGCAAGTAATATCTCAACGTACCCCTACAACTCTATTTATTTAAACTCCTTGTTTAGCCAAGTATGTAAAATTATTGGCATCACACTTTTTCTTGCCTTTGCAATTGATCAACAATAAGAAAAAGAATGCTCAAGACCTGTGCCCTAACGCCTTCTCATTCTCACAACTCTCAGTCAACAATGCCATGTAAAGGAGCGAGTCCCAGAGACCTGTGGCAATTAAAAAGTTAATGAGAATATGAGCAAAGAACAACAACTGTAACCTGTAACTGCACACGTCCATCGTGAGATCTCATAATCTCATCTTCTCAACAATGCGTTACGCAACGTAAATCATATTATATAAACGCAAGTAGTATAACCACCTTTAGAACCTTTTTAAAATCATTGGGCTCTTCCTTCTTATAGGTCAGCTTTCTTACGAAAACACTGAAACCACATTTTTTAAGGACAATTCTGGCTACAAGGAGTGTGTCAGTGTCACACTCTGCCAACGTATGTACTAAATGATCGGCCTTCAAGTTATTATTAATATTTCGATGCAAAAAATTATTTTATTCCAACTTCTATAACCAGACCATATCCAAAATAAATGTATGCTTTTCTGATGACCCTCGTCACATCACACACTCCCAACCCGATTTATATACTGAGGATTAAAAAAATCCTCCTCCAAAGCTTCTGCTCAACTCAAATTCAACCAACCTTGCTTGAAAATCGGAATCTCACTACTAGACGAACGGATCAATTTTTATCAAACCAGTGATAAAACAGTTTATCTCTGCTACCGGAAACATTAATGGATATTTCCTACTCCGTCCGTAAAGAATCTTTGCTAAAGTTTCAATCTGACAGTAATAAGGCGACGGAGAAAAAACAAAACCTCACGTAGCATTACCTTCGTTGACATGTTGGTGATAAATGGCCCTTCTACGAACGAATGATTCGGATTCCCAAGGAAAGCGATGATGTTGTCGTGCCCTGTAAAAGTGACAGAATAAAATCAAAATGGTCAAAAGAGAAACATTGCATGAAAAGGAACACATTTAATCTACGCCCCGTACAATGACCAAGCATGACGCAAATCCTATCATTAAATTACAGTTTCTGCATGTGAAGACACTATGCTGCATTTAACATCATCATAAATCAGGCTATCGAAGCACCAAACCATGACCGTACTAGACTGAAACATACCCACCCCATGGTATCAAATCAAAATGATTGTCAAAAAAAAAAAGAATTTGCAGGGAAAAAATTTTAATAAAATCTACCATATTATATTATCCCATAAAAAGTTTAAAGGAAACTGGTTAAATTGTACCTTACCTTCAGGAGTGAGATACCAAAAGTATTTAGGAGTAAGTATATAAGTAGCGTGTTGTAGAAAAATTGCTTTATTGCTTTAGTGGGTTATGTATACAGAGACACATGCGAGAAACTCCATTTGTGCTACTTATTATCGCAAAAGCGTCTTCGGTCTCGGTTAATGGACAAGAACAAGGCGGTCAAATGACCAAAATTCACGATGATTTCCTTCTGCCGTCTAATTCCCTAAATAATAACGACTTGACTTAGAGATACAACTTGTACATGACACACAGTAATAATGAATAAAGCTCATTTCAAAATCAACTTCATTTCTTGTTTAGATTTAAAATTAAAGAATAAATTACTTTTCTCCCCTTCTTGAATAAACTAGAAAAAATGTGTATGTGTTGGTTTCGTTACTTCATTCAAGTCATATTCCTCTCTCATTTCACACATACACAAGCACACACAAATACAGACACACATTCACTACAAGTAAATAACTGACAGTTAAAGAGAAGAGTCATGCAATTTACAATCACGTCCATTCACCACCAAATTCTACTAAATGCCAAATAGGAAATACAAAACTAATCAAAAATTTGTAAAGGTTTCTGCTTATTACCGTAATAATTGTACTTACAACAACACACTCCAACCCACAACTAATTCCTAATTACGTAGCATTCATTCCACCACCAAAATAGAAACAGGTACTTTTATCCCTTATCTATATGCTCAATCAAAGAGACACATTCTCACCCAAGTCTGCCCATTTACATACTTTACATAAACATACATACATACATACATATATATATATATATATATATAAATATATATATACATTTTAAAAACTACAAAAACAACAGAATGTATGGAAAGAGGAAGTAAATTGTAGGATAAAGTGTGAGTGACAACAAAGGCTTCTTTATTATAATTACATAGACAGAGCAAATGAAGCACAGGCAGGAGTCGAGGGAAAGAAAGGGAAAAGAAATGTACGTTTAACTACAACATTCAACCAAGAGTAATAGCAACCTTTACTTTTAGCTTATTAAACTTTGAGAGACGTTCATTCAAAGGCACAAAAACCTTCACTCACACATTAACAAGTCCTGCTTATTACTATTACTCAAACTATACATACTCCTTAAGTAGACATTATAGTTAAAGGTAGAGAAAAAAAGTGTGTGTTTGCGTAGTAACGTAGTAAATACATGAAGAAACCTTATTAATATCCGACGGTCGTATACCTTTTATTTAGTGTGAGAACTTGGAAACTTTCTAATGGAAACTTATGCATATTCCCATTAAAAATGACATACCCCAAAGTCCTATAGGTGTCCATGTACTTTAAATCGCAGACTCACTCAAGTCAGAGTTAGCGGCGACGAAAAAAATAATATCAATAATAATAGGCAATAATGTAGTGTTTTGCGTGAGATATGATGATGTTGATGATTATGGTGTGATGACAGATTTGTAAATATAGAGCTTTTCTTTATTACTGTATACTATACTCACTCGCTTTTATTATTATTATTATTATTTACTATAGCACTATCGAAGAAATGAGTAAACTGTTAGGGTATGTACACACTCACATTTTCTTTCACACCTTCTCTCCCATCAGGGCTTTTTTACACTGGGCTTATGTATTCGATACTACCACTACTACCGCAATAATAAAAAGATAGGTATCCTCTCAAACTGCACATAATTGCAGATTGGATTGGACAGGTAAAGTAAAAGTGTATCTTCTCTTTTAACACTTCTCCTTTTTATTGCACATGCAAAGGATGAGTCTTCAATTTCGAGGCCAAGCTAGGGTCCATCTATAGTCGTTCGAAGTAAATAAGCTACTATACAGATTTCCTCGAAGATGAAACTTATCGGTCGGTAGGGGTGGTGCTCAGAGAAAATCTCATTTATTTGGGTAAAAACGATAGAGCTCAGGGATTTTCTATATGTGTGCTTACGTATATTCTTTGGGAAACGGAGAATGCAAGAAATGTAACTCGAGCGAGAGGACACAATGATAAAATAGTTGGACACGCAGGAGACAATTTACGGAGAGAGTATTAACTACACAATTAAAAATACAATGATTTATTACTGTTCATGAGGAAATTGCTCTAGTTTTCTTTTTATTTAATGTCCAACGATGAAAATGTCTTTTCAGATGGATAAAAGGGTGTCAGATAAAAGCGTTCTGGTATGAATGAGACAGTGAGACAGTGTCAGCCTCATACCACGCTTCACGGCTATAAAGGTCTTTCACTATGGTACAATTAAGTCTTTTAATTACTGGAATTATGAGTAATTTGACATACTAGGGGGCAAAGAGGTTACGATAATAACCTGTGTTGGGAAAATACATTGAATAATTCAATTTCTTTCTTCAAACTACGTCAACATAAAAAAAATTTTTCTTGCTACTTCCGTCATCTAAGTCATTCTTAACTCAGCAGTTTCCTCAATTTCGAAGGGAGTTTAAGAGATAGTGGAAACTGTGGCTAAATTAAAAATGCTTGTAGTACATGCGAAGCGAGGAGGAGAATAAAATGTGTGGTGTGGTGAGCATCCCGAGTTAAGAATTTAATAGTTGGAGAGTTTTCCGTTAAATTCGATTATTAGCATGATTGCAGAAGCAATTTAATTTTTTTACACGTTAAGAATTTTCAATCATGCTTTCAACAACCATCAAATTTAAACACATCTTTTAAGCATCGGACAGTGCAGTGTCATAATGATTATTTATTGATTATTGCGGATGAATAGTATAGTACATAAAATGATGGGAAACCTGAAGTATAAAATTCAATGATGAATTCTTTCACATAAAATTAGGCAAATAGCTTGTTTCAATGACACTATATGAGCTCTATGTATGTGAACTTGCCTTTAGGTTAGGGTAAAAAGTAAAATCATACCTGACTATTTGTGCGAAATGTCTTGGGCTCAAAGGTCACGGACCGCTGTGTAGCTGTGTCCTTAGTTGAAATTGTTTTGCAAGCGTTTTGTTTTGGCTAGGTAAATAATTTTATGTGCTAGCAACAATATATTCAATGGTAATTTTGATTACTGCAGATTTACACGTACAGCTATAGCAGAATCCAATGCTTACAGAAACACAAATTTGATTTTTCATTAAAAATATATTTTGATTGATAGCTGCAAACATGACTAAAACCATAGAAATATTAGGACAAAGAGGAAAACAAAAATATTAAATTGCATGAGCGACAGCAGTTACAATAGGAAACGTGCGCAAAATAGGAAAACAATAGCGAAATGTGTACAAGTGTTCGTAACTGGGAACAAGAGAATTTTTTGCACTTTTTCAGGTGAAGACATGGTGAGTAATTAATTTCAAAACAATGGTAAAGTAATAACTACCTGTCTGCAAAAAACCTAGCGGGTATCGGTTTTCACTTTTCACACACAAGCTTTCTCTCACGCTGCACTTATTATATCTGTTCATGTGAGAAATCACTGGATTCAACAGAATATCTGAATCTAAGTATCAAAATATATTTGAATATTGAAAAAATATTGCATTGTTTAAGAGTAAAACAGTGAGAACTTACCACAAAACAGAAACATTAAATCCACGATTTTTGGTACAAAAAAAAACATTTTGATAGTTTTCACTATGATAATAGGCTTGTTTGATATTTGAAGCTACCATTATTTTATGTAAGTTTGATAATATCCTCAATTTCAGCCAATAGTTCACAGAATTTTAAGTTTCAAGCCATTTAACTTGACTTTGTAAAAACGTTTAGAACAAAGCAATACTGAGCATACATAAGTCTTGAGACTTTTAAAACTAAACGTTACATTTTCCAGGGTCAAAAATTTGCACGTGTACAAGAAAGAGACATTTAAAATCAGCATGAGCATTGCCAAGGAATATATACTTTATATTTTAATACACTTTCATGGTGAAAAAGAGAGAAAGAAACTTTATTGTTTCACTGATACCCCATTGGTATTTGCCTTGCGACACAGTACATAGTTTCCAATACGAGTATTTAAATATAAAATGTCACCTATTTTACGGGATACCGGGATGCAAAAAACTATATACTTTTCAAGCACCGAAAACCATAGCTGACCAGTGACGACGGTAGAAGGTACAGGTAAAAATACTCGCAAAAGTATTTTGAATTTTCAAAAAAATCATACCAAATGTATATTTTAAGCAGAGTAGCACTCAGATGAAATTACCTCTGTACATTACAAGAGTCAACCACAAATTGCTAAATTGCATCTTACGAGTACCACATTAAAAACATGGAAAAATTAAACTGAATCTTAATTTTCCACGTTTATTTCTAAAGGCTGAAATTATATGAATTATTCCGCTGACTGTAAAAAGCATTCATCTACAATCGCCAACAAAGCCAAAGCTAAGGAAGGTATGAGACACTAAAGTGTGACATGATTGCAATGTGTTCTGTATTGTGCCGAGTGAAAGCAGGACAGGTGTATTTTGCTGCCTGCTCTTCGCTCTATTCCTCCTTTTTCTTTTTTCTGTGTGTGGCATTTGCGAACTTGCGAATATGAATCAGCCTTGCTTGGTTGCGATCATATGTTACCAACAAAACTATGCATGTACATACTCAAGCATTCCTTGCTAAATTTGCCACACAAAAAAACACAAAGCGTTGTGGAGGGCTTCTTTCATAGAAGAAGCCTTTGAGCCGAGCCTCTCTTTTTCATACATTCAAATTACCATTTACATATTTACAATATACACGTAAGTTGTTTACATTATAATAGCTGAAATCATCATAATAAAAACAATCACTCCGATTATTATTATTACACGGGATATTGCTGCATCCGCCGTAAATACTTGATGTGCACAAGGAATACAGGTATTTAAGAAAAGCTGTATCAATTATTATATTGCTCACATGAGTATATGATTGTATGAAATTATTTTTGCAATTACTATGAGGAAGACCTACTTTTTATTTTATTATATAGTTTTGAGGTTACATGTACATACTGGATTTTTTTGCATTTCTTAAATAAATGGTAATTTATTTTTATCTTCATAACTAACACATTGTCACCTTTTAAGCTTTGAATACAAGTTGACCTCAAAAATGTTTTAGGAAGTGTGTTTTATTTTTATGTTGGGAAATTCCACGTAATAAATAATATGAGTAATAAGATAAAAAAGTAATGTACTAAAAAGGGGAATACCAGTGTATGGCCAAAAGTCGTGTATTATTTCTTTCCTTATTCTATAAAAAGTAAATGGTAGGAATAATAAAAATGTGGAACGTCATTTTTTTAGAGCACAATAATAGTAATAATCACAGCCAGTGAATATTTATTCCGGTTTGATGCAAAAAAAATATTTATGTGTAAATTTCAGAATCTCATCAACAAACAATGAATCAAATATATGATAGAATATCGGCAGTGGAGGAATTCGTTATTTTGTGCAACTCAAAATTCGATGGATTTGGAAAGGAATTAGGGGATTTGTCTACTGATGTCCGTACTGTGCTCGAGTGGATTTCACAACACTTTGGTAAGCTTAAAAATAAGAGCGTCGACTTTCTTCCATGAAGTTCCTTGAGTGTGTTGATTGATTTTCACTCCACGGACTTTCGGATATGCTCTCAGTTAATGTATTATTAACGCTAGGAACAGCCAATGCGGAAATTAATTTCAGGGATCAGAATACTTTCAATGCATTATAAAAGATTTATGAGCACTTTGTTTTGTGGTTGTTTCAGGAACGGAATTAGAGTGCAGTAGAAATCGAATTCACCCTCAGAGTATTAAAATTGAGATTGTGACCACGCCATCAAGTAACACAACTACTGCTGAAACGAATACTGAAGGGTCTTTTGGAGTTCGTGGTGCTGAAATCGATGATGGCAGTGATATTCAAATCGTGGAAACCATAAATGACAGCATGGAAGATTTGAGAGACCCGGAAGATAATGAAAGCGTCCAGTCGGTTGCATTTGATGATGGTAAAGTTGTTGAAAATATTTAGATTGAAAAATTTTAGTTAAACATGTTCAGTAAATACATACTAGACTTAATGTTTTGTACTATAGGCTCGGATGACCCATTATCAGTTATTAGCTCGAGACCTAGAAGCCGCGTTCGACCTAGGAGGTCTAAGAGGTCAGTCAGTGGTGCCGATTTAAGTGCAAATGAAGAAGATGCAACAAGGGAGTCGAACCAACCCGTGACAAGCAATGTTGTTGAATTAATTAATTTGTCATCACCACATACAGGTGGGCAATTATGTTCTCCTCAACATTCGAAATTCGAACGAAGTTGAAGATCATTTTAAATGTTTCTCAGTGGCTTCAAGGTTGGATTAATTTAATGAATGCTTAAACATAATTACTTTAGTTCCAAAGCGAGGTCGACCTTGCAAGCCACTTCTTCAGAACAAGAAGGCTGAACCACAACCAAGTCAGTGTGACCAGTGTGGAAAAATTTTAAAAGATGCTGGATCACTTCGACAGCATAAAGCTACTCATAAGGATATTCGACCCCATGTGTGTCCCGAATGTGGAAAAGCTTTCCGTCGTAAATTTCATTTGAAAACTCATAGTTTAATTCACAGCGGCGAGAAGAAGCATCAGTGTGGGTACTGTGGCAAATTATTTTTACTACCGAAGGACTTGGTTGCACATGAGAGGATTCATACTGGAGAACGTCCATACAGTTGCAATACATGTCCGAAGTCCTTCAATCTCAAAAGTCATTTAAAGATGCATGTTCGAACGCACACCGGTGAAAAGCCATACAAATGTGATTTATGTGAGAAAGCCTTTAGCCAGTCAAATAGTCTTCGAGTCCATAAAAAAGTGCACTTGAAAAACCAGAACAATCTTACGGCTAGTGCAAGAAGGGAACTTACCAGCTCTACTAACCCTAAAGAAACAAGGACAACCACGACAACGGCTGCCTTTGCTACCCATAATAATAACCAGCACCAAATCGTGGAGCCAACGACCCAACAAAGTCTGCAGAGAGGGTCGAGTACGATTCGGGAAGGTACTGAAACCACTTCATACGAATTCGGGTATCATCATCAAAACGAAGACGACAATAGCGCTATGCCAAAGAATGGGCAAATATCTCAAGATGATGCAATATCTCATTCGAAGAATGCTTCGATTCCGTCTCGTGATACTCAATTAGGTTTCAAAACCTTTCAAAATATGTCGGACATCCAAATGCGATCTACTGAGGGTGTACCTAATTCAACCGATCAATTAAGATCTCATGTTGTGAATTTAAATTTAAACAGTGATAATTCACAACCACTTGTGCCGAATTCTTTATAATCTACGAATTCTGACAGTACAAGTGACACATGTTTTTAGAACTTTATGGCAGCAGCAGTGTGTGGTCAATTGTTTCTCTTTGCACCACTTACTGACATTCATAACTGATATCAGTAAGTTGTGCAAAGATTATTATTAAATACTGAAACTATGAGAACACCCCCACGGGGTACTTTGTTTTTACCCTACCGCCACTTGAGCATATTGAACAATAGTCATTTCAATGCTTTATTTAATTGTATATTGTCTTGTTATTCTGGTTTTCGAGCAAAACAGTTAACTGTGAGAAACGACTGGAAGTCAATACCAGAGAGATATTCCGGAAAATTTTGCAATAACGCTTTAATACTGAAGTTGGTTATAGGTTAGTTGTGTAGTGTAGTGTAGAAATTTGAACAAGCATTGATTATCATTATGGAAAATATTCATGCTATATTTGCAGCAATAAATTGTTGTTGTTTATGCCGGAGAACTTCATAATAGCAGTGGTTACAAATGTTTCAGGTTATACTTTTACTCGTAAATGAAGAGTCGTATTAATATGTAATAATTATGGTGCACCAATATTGTTAATATTTGATGACTTTATATTATTATGTGAAAAACCTGTAAACAGTAGTTTTTAACTTTACAGCAAGAGTTTTATACAGCTATTGCTTATCTTTATAGATGACCTTAACACAAACAATATACTTAATAACTAATAATGTTTGGTGGCAGTTATAGCGAAATCATCGCTGGTTCAAAAATAGAATTCATATGGCATAAAAATTAATAAATTCAGCTTTTTACGTATTTAAGTAAATTGACTACACAAGCTTGCCGTTTCATGAATTCATATGTCTTCAATTTGAATATTTTTCAGTTGCTAGTTTCTACCCATAAAACTTAAAATATAGCTTGACAACATTGCGGTTTATGTTTAAGCATTTTAATGCAAGATTTTGATGCACAGGTAAAACTATAATTATGGCTTAAGAAATAAAGAGTTAAGTAGGAATTTATGCTTACGCAATAACAGGAATACGATAACCCAATGATAAATAAATTCACATATAATGACTATTAGTATTCAAACAAATTCAACTAACCCTATATTTTAACACATTAGCTTATGCAATTATAAATATTTGATTCTTAATAATAGCTGCACCGTTAACAATTAGACTTTGTGAAAACTTTTGACGTATCATTTACTGGACAACATTGTAGAGGCGAACCTACCATGACATAAACTAATACAAAACACACGTGCAGTTCAGAATTGGATTACCCCTCATACACAAATTACACTTACTTACACATAAGTACATTCTCACTGAATTGGCAACTAAATTCTTGACCCCACGTTTATTACGTACTAGAAAAGCACTGTTATCAATATAACCTCTTGTATTCATTAAATGAGGATAAAGACAATCTGGTTCAACCAACCACGCTTAAACGCAGGTAAGATTTGCTTCCAGCACCCCCCAGGTTATACTTCGTCGATATTACGATATTAGGAACTACTTAGAAGGCCACCGAAGGCGTTAACTCATTTATTTCGATTTCCCATAGCATCAGAAATCGGTTTAAGATGAGTCACAGTAAGTCCGCATCTTAAATCAACCAATGAGTAGCCTTTACCGTATACATTCATATTTTCCCTGCAACTACATACATACGAAATGTAATGAGTGTATATATGTACTATGTTTAGTCTCTGAGCAAGTTAATCCTAGCTTTAATCCTATAAAAAGGCACATTTTTCCCTCTCCAACTAAAAAGAAACTACATTACTTCATCCCTCCAAAAATTTCGTTTTGACAACTGTACATTATTGAGTTCAAAAATCAAAGTGGGCAGTTATAAAGACCATTGCGGCTGCAAGGCACTGTCTTCATTTAAATATTACTGACCTTCCCCCCACTTAATGATCCTTCAGATTCAAAATTGTCGGAGTTCAGCTGTAAAAAGGCAGTAATTTGTTGACAGTTAAAACAGCAGTTTAAAATTCAAGAAATGCTATTCCTCATTCAAAATAATCAAAACTTGCCTGACTCTGGGAATCCCATTTTGTCGGAAACAAGTTCCAATCAAGAGGACAAAGCAATTCTTCCGAAAACTCATTACTTAGTCGCTTTTTCCTCAAAGCAAATTGCGTTTTCTTGATGGGCTGAAAATATTACGAGAAACATTATATCGATGGCAAGCATGCAAAAGGTACTGACTCCGAAAATAAATTTTTGAAAAGCTTGTAGTTGAGCCTACTAATTCTTAAATGAAAATGTGATAAATCTCCTAACAACTCGGGTGTCCATTTTAATATGTTTTGGCATTTAGTTCAAGACTTGGTTCACATGAGAACTTAGCCAATACAAAAACAGTAAACAATTTGTGGGCAAAAATTTCAAACGTCGCACATCTGTTGGATTTAGCCGACAATGCCCTTTAATAAATATAGGCAATGGTTGTCATGCATGGAGTTAGAATGGAAAACTAGTGGTACTGAGTTAATATGAAGCACATACCTTCACTTTGACTGTCGGATTGATAGGAACAAAATCCGGAGCAAGTTCGGCAAGCCTCTTTTCTTGAACGATATGTCGCCCAATGAGCTCATTAAACTGCAAGCTCAGATGTCTTCTCAGCAACGTTTTGTTTGCTGGGATGGAGAGTAAAGTTGCCAGCAGTTCAGAATTAAACCGTGGTTCGAAAACTACAAGAGCTCCATGCACACCTGCAAATTCCAAAACGGTTGATGGCCCTATTCGAAATTTGCCTAAAATATACTAAACTGGCAGATAAACTCGTTCAAAAATTTACCTGAACCCCTAAGGTTAGGCGCATATTCTGCCAGATCCACCGCCTTTAGCCACTCCATTACTCGGTGATTTGTCCATGTCGCTACGTGCTTCGGGTCTTTGGATAAATGCTCCACGCCTAAGCCAGCAGTAGATCCACGACGACACAAGCAGCTGGGATGAAACCGGTGGATTCTTAGAATTTGTATGCCCCGTTTAATACTCGAATGGTGCATCATGCTGGTGACCTTCAGACTGAATAAATCTTCGGCAGTTAAGTGACTCAAAATTCTACCATCAACGCGGCCTTCAGCAAATGTTTCTTTATATTGCGGCAGGCCCACATCATCAAGCCATCGAGTCACCCAATGATAATCCAGTTTACCAGCGTTGTCATCATCATCTGGATGTTTCAGGTAGTGTAAAGCCAACCCTAGCTTCTTCCTGTGCAATCCATTCTGCAAAGAGTAAATTCCACTTAATTATCACAACTGTAATTCAAAAAAAGAAAGTAAGACTTCATTATACCTCATAAGTTCTTGAAACACCTGGAATGAATTACCTTAATACTTAATTCCTTTTCCAATTCTTGAGGTGTTGCATCTAAAAGCTGTTGACCCGATTTAACCCAACGTTTCACTTCGTTCGCATACATGCCCAGTCCAAGGAAGTTGAGCCAAGCAACCACGGCCTCCGAGTCCCACGAAGTTATAGGACCATCAGGCCTAACAAGTTAAATGAATTACGTTATAAAAATTCACGAATTTTAGTACAAGAAATACGATGTTCTAGGCAAAAAATGGCTAACATTTTCACGGGTGTAGGTTCTTTAACCCAACCCAGGCGAGGAGCTGCAGTTGCCCGTAGACCCCCACGCAAGAAAGGATTGTGGCTGGGTGGCTGCTCTCCGTGAGTCTCGGGAACTACTTCATTATCCAAACCACCCGAGTTACTGCGTTTAAGCTTCCCTAAAATTCGTAGTATTTTTCGAGACTTGTGACCACCTCCGCTAGTACTCTTCGACGAACTGGTATTATTAAGTGAAGCGTTCCCACGCCTTTGAAACTCATCGCCACCAGCTACAAGTCAAATTAACTAAGGTTATTATCACTTTCAGCTTTTTAAACAAAATAAAAGGTGAGGAAACTATTCACAAAACCAGCCATTCCGTTCATCTATTAAACGCAAGGAACGAAAACTACGAGGAATAGCAGGGTAACCTTATTTGTATGTGGTATGTTGTGGCAACCTCTGACTAATTCAGTTATTGCAAGAATAAAACAATTTCTTAAGTACTTAGCAAATTAACTTTTAAACGGCTTCAAAAATTATCATGGTAGTAACTTTCTGATAAATGAACTACGAGAGACATTTATATGTACATATAGCAAAATTTCGCTGCCGTCGCCAGATGCATCAACGTAAACCTGTCTGTTGTTATTTCAGGTATTTTTGTCAATTGAAAACAGGTCACAAGACAGTTAAAGCTCCTATTTATGTGAACAAATGCACACCATCACCACATATGCATTACATTATATGCTATTTTCAGCACCTGGCTAGGAAAGCAAAATATTTTTACTGTTTTATATTAGCAAGCCACTACAACATGTAGAAACATATTCTCTAAGGAACGCCTTGCCCTTTTAGCAAATGCACGACGAATAAAAGCTTACAAGTCATCATCAGCATCAATAGCTTAGGATACAGCTGTAAAGCAATAGAGTTATTTAGATAAAAGTGGTTAACTCTTGCAATTTGTGCAGAAGATGGAATTCCCAATTAATTCACCTAGGTTAGGCACAGATGTACTTCTACTACCGACAGTGCTTGTGTTTTCGTAAACTGGGCTAGCAACCTTCATCCCCTGCAAAGCATAAGGCCTCATTTGTGGTGCTTGTGTTCGTGGTGTAAGTACACTATCTTTTCCCATAACCCCTACTTGTGGAGGCAGACTCAATTTATATTGATGCTGACGCGACTTGTCTTGACGGAAAGGCTGTAAATTACTATTGTTCTGATTACCGCCGTTTTGACTGAAGTTGACGTTGATAGCATTGATATTACCACTGCTAAGAGAGTTACATTTGGTTGCGTTGTCAACAGGATGATTCACGCCGCCACCAGCACTATTAAAGGTTGACAATGCTGTGGGTTGATTTCGCCTCGGAAGTGTTCCAAAAGAACACGTCTGGTCAATCCGGCGGTAGGCATTTGCTGGAGGTGTCTGTGGGACAGATGCATTTGAACTTTATTTTCAACCATTATTTTGATGTTGCGTATAAATCATTCATGTCAAGTTTCTCATCATGCGGAGATGCGAATGCATGCAAAATTTTCCTCATCAAATGATTACCATGGACATGAACCTGACACATACCTGAACACGCTGCTGATGTTGCATCCCCTGGCCATTATCACTGGTCAAGCGAAGTCTCTGACCAAGTTCGGACGCCGCCTGAGCAGGTGATGTTCCCCTTGTTCCTGGTGCAGCTGGAGGCTTATCCCAAATTCTACTTTCCGCAGGATAATTTAACTCGGTTAGAGATCTTCCAGTTCCAGTACATAATCTGCCCTTCAATTCGATATTTTCTCTTTCTAAGGTAGCTTGCTTCAAACGGAGACCCGATATTTCTGTCATTAGTTCCAATTTTTGTGTTTCCAGGCCTGACCTTGTCACAAGCTCCTGTGTAACGGGCCACATATGAAATGATTTCTAATATTTCAACATTCATATTTTCATGTGATCATCAGACGAACTGCGTAATTGTTTCAAAATTAAAAAAGTGAAACTAGTATACAGTAAAAACCCAATAACCCAGGCCATAGCTTCAGGCGGTAACCGGTTTTTTGCTGTTGCGGTCAAACTTAAAATTTCACACAATCATTTGTTTGCTGAACATTAAGGGACACACCCGGATTAAAGCTCCCTTTAATCCAGCCCTTCGATGAACGGATTTAGCGTCCCCGACAACACATAATCCCGTGTAAGTTTTCGTGTACAAGAGCATTAGCCGTCGTATGATACAGAGGGCGTAATATGAGTAAAACTCTTGTTTTAGGGTAACTTCAAATTGGAAGTTGCTACCGTCACAAAAACTTGCATAATGTAGTATAACTATAAATATATACATGTACGTGCAATAGGCAAAATGGTACTTGCGAGTGTTTAAATTTTGTTTGAGAACTGCGTGGCACGCAATACCGGTAATGTGGCCTTGGCCAACTTCCGTAAAGCGGTCTATCGATAATATACGGTCAAATTTCGTGCCCCGCTGATGGACCGATTTAGGGTTTCAAGGGTTTTTACTGTTTTACTGTATACACAAATAACATATACCCTTTGTAGCTGCTCCTCCGTTGTCTCCAGTATATTCTTCTTATCATCTAGTAGTTTCTCTAAATCCTGGATTTTGGAGGTTTGAGCTTCAATCTGGTCCGATAAAACAGAAACCTGCAGATGCAATGTGTCTTTGTCTGATTCCAAACGTAACAACCTGTCTTCATAGTCAAGTCCAAGGAGCGACCCCTGCAAATTGAAAATATCCAAATAAATTAAACCACTAAAGACAAGAGATGAAAGCTACATCCTATACCTAAGGATTTTTCCATATAAAGGAAAATCTGAGTCGTAGGCCTGGTCAGAATTTTTCCAAATGCCAACACAAATGCACAGTGACACTTACCCCTAAGGTACCAGAGCCAGTATCACAGTGATGATGGCAACAATGACATCCAATAGAGGTAAGTCTGTTGGAACTTCTCGGAAATGTCTTTGTACTACAACCCAAACAACAATTGCCCAATTCCCAATCATTACATATCCTCCCTGTGCTACCCAAATAGTTTGACTCGACTGTTGGACAAAGAGGACTATTTGGCCGACTACTATGCAAAACATGACTGTAGGCAGCGGCAGCAGCCGCAGCTGCTGCTGCTGCAGTTTCATTATTAGTCCCTAATAAAGAGCTACTCGTATCAATTGTGTACGGATGATAAGATGAATGTCGATTGCTTGAAGTAGGTGACGACTGGGGTGCAGATATTATTTCCCGTTCTAACGAAGCTCGAGCCCACAAATGTTTATTTTTACAATTTTTAGTAGGACCCGGGTGACCTCGAAAAGAATGACTGCCGTGGTGCACTTTTTTACCGTGTTGATCAAACTGGTATAAATCAAATCCAAACGGAGATGCTGGGTTCCAATCTTGGTCTGGAAGTGATGCAGCATAATGCCTTTTTACGTTAGATGGCTTTTTCCTACCGGAATGATTTTTCTGAGAGAGATTTCCGGACGATAAAACTGATGAAGGTGAATCCTGAATCAAGTTACCATCCCCAGGACTTCTCTCACAAACTGGCGTTGCGCCCGTCACCTGTCGCAATGGTGACAACAGCGATCGACCTGAGCGCCCTTGCTTACTACATGTTTTACCAGCACCTTCACAGCAGGTCCAAGCTGGACAACCAGTTGTGCTACACGTTGGTGGTCCTCTTGTAAACTGTTTGTTAAACCTTAGAGGAGAAAACCCTCGCTCGTCCTTGTCTCTAACGTTTGGGGCAACCATTGAGGGAGGCATGGGAGGGAGACCAACGGATGCTGCCGACAAGGTTTGTCCAAAACTACTTTCTTCCGCTTTTTCATTTGATTTTGATTCTGCATTTCGGATAACCGGTTTAGGTTTCACTGCCGGTTTCTTACCACTAATGTTTCCAGCTTTGGAAGCAGCAGGCATTCCCAGAAAACTCGATGCAGACGAGGAAGAAGGCTTCACAACTTCCGCGTCTTCTTTGCTTCGTGCTTCATTCAGCACAGTTGGCATTCCCGAGTCTGGCAGTAAGAAATAGTGTTACACTTTCGCCAAACTCTTACGATTCCGTTAAGTCTTTGTAAATGTATCAGAAATTGAAATTAGTAAGTTTTCTACGGAAATAACAGTTTTGTTACTTAGCAGACGCCAGAGTAAACTATACTTCAGTATCGTTCAAGTGGAATAAATCATGCAATGATTTCGGAATTTAAAACGACACAACCAGAACAAAATAATCATCAATTTCTCGTTAGTGTCGACCTTTCATTAGTAAATGCATTTCCATGGCCAAGGTTATGGTTCACCAGTGATCAATAAGCAAACGTAAAAGTTAAAATTATATTTGATAGCCAGAGTCTCCATGCAAAGGGCTAAGTCCTTGTAAGATCACGATCACATATGTAAGTTTAGTAGCATTTATTTTAATGTTCCCATTAGCCAACCAATTCTACCAGACAACTTGATAATCGATTTTACTAGCACAGAGATGCGTTATATTGATGATTGCCAATTGCCATAACCATGCGTCATTTTAGCTTAAAACATATTCTTGAAACGCCAGACGCATGGATAATGTACTGGTGTGTTTAAATTTTCCAAGCCAAAATATATGGTTTTATTCAACCCCGGTTAAATTACTTCAGAAAGGGTTTACAGCCAGCCAGATAAAATCCACGCAAGCCAAAGTTTAAAAAAAGCATCTATCAGTCAGTAAGCTTGCAGGTCGAGAGTATACAGACGAAACGTGTGCTATAAAATACGCTTCAGTATGACAGAAGTAACAAGTATGGAATGTAATAGGAAAATTGTTTCAAAGATATGATGGAAACGTAAACAATACCAACAAAAGATTTACGGGTATACAACAGAGCCGGAACACTGCGGAAGATTATACTTTCATAAATAAAAGAAAAAAAAATCTCAAAAGCAGTAATTATTACGTACACCACATCGGGAATTACATAAATTACTATTAAATATTAAAAAGGTAATATCTTGCAGTAAACTCAAAAATTCCATGAGCTTACTTAAAATCTTAAAGTCAACGGATGGCATTTTCTGTAGCGGTTTACTCAAACAATCTTTCAAAGCTTCGCCCTGAGCCCCTTGTTTTGTTATCTTCCCACTCAAATTAACTACTGTAGACAGACATGTTTTTTTCGCATTTGGGCTAACAAACTCTTGTTTTGAGTCCACCATTTCCGCCTTTCCTCTATCAGTTTCCATCACCGTTTTTTTCAGTGAAGAAGTCACCCTCCTAACATCACAAATACTATTTGCTGGAGAAATTCCAGCCGATTCGTATGAGTCCGATGGACAAACAGAACTATCTTCTTCTTCCTCCTCCTCCTCATCGTCATCATCATCTTCTTCTTCTTCGTCCTGTTCTTCCTCCGATCCGTCTCCATCTACAGATTCTGTTGAACTTGCCGACTCATCATTATCACTTTTCTCAATTAATTGATTTGGAACTTTTTGTGATGATACTTCTGAGGTTTTGCCTTTATTAATGTCCTTATCCTTTTTTGAAGTTCGTCCAGCTTCTCCTCCGGTTTCAAAGTCTTCTTTAACAACAAGTGGCTCAAAGCCTGAGTAGGGTCTAGAGGGTTCGCTCATACTTAACTCAACAAGGGGGTAAAAATTGACCAAAATAGTTTCTACAACCTAGATTTGCTTTCTAGTAATCAGAAAAAAGTTGTGGGCTAATGGGAGTGTGTAGACTTGTATGTGTATGACTGACGTGTATGCTGTTATGCATGTATGTAAATGATGCACTTCATAAAATCTACGCGAGCTTTTCCATGTCACAAAAACTGTACAACTTTAGGTCAGTATTAAAGTCATTCATGCAACACCAAAAATAATACTTCGCCCCGTAAACTTAATACTGTTGGACAATACACTGTTAATAATTTTCTACATTAGTAAACTTTACATTATTAGAAAATGTTCCCTCAACTCCTTTGCGTACGATAAACTAAGTTCACATAGAATGTAGTCACACCACACGCCACTACAAATACAGAATCGTCTAAACATTTGTATTATTAGACCTGAAGAAGTAGTTATTAAGTAAAGTAATAAAAAAAACTGCATGTATCACAGTATGTCAATCATCAATCTGAATTAAACCGGATCTGAAGAAAAATCATCTATTTTAACACCAACTACCTTGCATGGCATTCAAACCGGTGCTGTGAGATAAATTATTACAAAAAGCTTTAACAATATTATCCGCAAATGTTCTATCCTTATCAAGCCCTCAGAAGCTTAAAGACTTCTGCTATAGTACTCTCCCATACTCACTGGATTTCTCCAAGCGCGGATATTAAGTGTGGATGTGTAATATAAAATCAAATAACTTTGTCACTAATGAAAGTATTGATGATACAGTATTAATTTTCACAATATGGTACGCTTTAAGCACTTCCGTACAAAACACGTTTTCAAAACTCAGAGTATTTCCCACTCCTTCTCATTCTCAACCCTTGTGCAGCAGAATTCAACTGTACACTTAAAAGACACTTGTAAGATAAAATTGAAAAATTACACAAGACCAAAGCAGTTACATCCTACGATGAAATCGATCGGATTTTTTGTAGCAGATTACTCCTCTCATTTATATTTTTCTTTCAGTATTGTTATTATGGGGCGGAGATATAATTACACAGTTGTTCACAGGAAATGAAAAAAATCTGGAAAATAAATCGAATTTGTTTTTACTGATGTAAATACCGTCGACACTGGAGGAAACACGTAAGTAAACCTTGCAACAGAACCAAAACTTTTTTCACACTAGAAAAGATTCAGAAATCACGACTCCTCGATCATGTTTCCTCACTCCTAATTTAAAGTTAGCCAAAGCCATTAAGAACTTGGGGTATATAGATGTAAGTTTTTTCCCATAAGATTAAAATTCTAAATTCATGTTTCCCTATACATACACACACAAGCTCTTTCACCCTATCACTTCACTATTAGTTGTTCAGTGGTTTATGGCCGTATGAACTTTGAAGGGCGTCGGGTATACAGTAGCGGAACCCGGGTTCTTCCTATCCTTTTGCTCTTCTTCCTATGCTTCTTCCCTACAGGATTTCCACACTGACTTCGTCTCACTCACAAAGTTGAGCTGAACATTGAGCAGTTAGAATTTCGTTTACTTACACAGACTAAGAATAGAATTTTTACGGTCTCCTGTCTGTTTTCTATACAGGCAACCAACTTTATAACTTGATAGGAATCGGCATCGCATACGGCCTAGAGACCGTCAATCTACTCTTATAACTAACAAAATACCTCCTGTGCGTAACTCCTCATGTCAGATTCATCTTTCATTGAGGATCCGCTTATCTGATCTTTTTCCTCGTATAATTTTTCCTCTGAAATCAAAACAGCTTCGCCTCAAGTCGGCTTATTCTTTCCCATTCGCATACATGGTATCCCTACATGTAAGAGTACGCACTTATAAATTATTGTTGCGTATGGCTATGGCATGCATGTACACACACGCATAGTCACTCTCTCTCTGTCAACCTTTCAGAAAGAATTCAAATCATTTCTCCCCGTCTGCCCGCTTATTGTTCGGAGCTACTATTTGAAAGTTACTATAGGGTATTTCATTAATGAATGGCCTCTCAAATAACACTAAACATTACCATTTAAACAAATTATATGTAAAGTATTATCACAGGCTCTTCTCAATAGACTGTAAACTGTAATGATTTAACTAGAGTGTACAAACATGCAGAAATGCAGATAAAATGTTTTAAGACGTCGCCTTTTTTAGGCACCTCCTCCAAACATATTCCAATGAACCATACAAAATATTTCGGTCGTAATATTACACAAAAGTAAAAACTATACATACTGGATCCAATAACTACTGTAAACAGTAGTCACCATACGGATCATGTTCCAAGATTAATGAAATATGTAGTCTTTTAAAGCATATCAGATACCAGAAATACAGTCAATTAAGGAAGAACGCTGAGTGAAGCCCAGACTTTACTGTTGCCACCGAAGACTGATATTCTTAATGGCTTTGCCGGCCAACCAGCTGTGATTTTCCTCTAAATAAACTAACTACAACATTGTATGCAGCATATGACTGTAATGAGAATATTGAGAATAAACCTCACATGCCAGTAAGCACGCTAGAATAATACAGACTACAATGTTACTTTAACTCAGTTACTTATCTTTCTGCCCGTATCACAGAGCACTGCAAGTACAAGTAAAAGTGCAAGTAAAGAAAGCGCATTATTGATGATGGGATAATCATCCATATGCTCATGACTCATGTTACCCATGTTAAACAAACTGATTTCAAGATTATGAGGTCACAAAACGAGCATTAATGTAAGTAAGTATCATTAATACATATACACTAATCCTATTTGACTTAAAAAACTTGGTAACGTACATAAGTACAAAACCTGGTTAATAAATGTGCAGCATTTTACATGAATAATTAAATACAATGGCAAAATAACTATTTGGATTCCTGGTGGTTGGTGTGAAGAAACCAACCACTAAGTTTCAGTGTAACTTACAACTGCATATTTGTGTAGTAACGAGTTGACATTAATCCTTAAGATAGCAGTTCGTCGTAATAACACACCCATGTGCCTTTTGTTTTAAGTTCTTCAAATGATAATAGGACAAGAGAACAAGGAACATGGAGTGGAACCATAGCATAGTCGTTGGAATGCGAGTGTTTGTTACCATTCCCAAATTTCATGGCGCACACACACATTTTGCTCCACGGGATTATTATTTAATTCCATGTGTAAGAAAAGAAGATTGATAAGAACACAAGAAGTTTTAGGATAGTAATGGAATGAGACTAACCCCGCATCTATTTTTATCTGTCCAAAAAAGGGGCAATCGAGTCTTGGTTGAAAAATAGTAAGTCACAAAGATGAACCATAGGCATGTTCATGTCTGTCTTTAGCAGCACAGACAGAGTTAAACGTGAAACTCTGCCTCCTTCCATGATTTCTCATGTAACTACCCAAACATGAAAACACGAGCAGAGTCAGATACCATACATGCAGACAACTGAATGAAACTGATGGCACAAGTTGTGCATATTTATTTTGGAGAAGTCGATGAAATAGATAAATTATACGCATGGCTTTCTTTAGCAAACCCTATGATTGAGCTGAAAACACAGGGAACGACGGTTGTTGCCAATGAACTACAATTATACTATACCCATTACAAAGTGAGACCATCAATGGAGATTTATCTGTGGACAAATATTAACCACATCAGATAACTCAAGATGGCAAACTCGTTGCTTTACTAGTACTCTTCAAAGAATAATTCAATGGACCATTGAAATAAACGAAATGAGGATGAGCAATCGTATAAACTCATTTCCTGGCATCCTGGCTCTTTCGAGCTCCTAGCTCCTGCTGTGGAATCCATTTCAACAGAGACCAATGCAATATTATATGAGAGTGTTGAAAACGACTGCTTCATTACAAGAACATTGCGGGGCTCCTGACTGGTAGCTCTTTTTTCTCGAACCAGAGAGGTGCAGAATCGCATGGTTGGATTTTACCGGAAAATTCAATTACCTACGGCTGTTCGATGTTATAAAGTATACACTGTCAAACCATTGCCAGGCAAGTGTGAAAGGGTAAATGGTATAGACACAATGTTGATAATTTTATTGACTTTGTATTACCTTTAAGGACCCATAACTTCTGCTTTTAAATTGGGGCATCATCCAATAATTGGGAACGGAGACATCGGGCATACTATTTTTATCCAGATTTTTCAATTCTCCGTTATAATCATGTTGCAGATGCTTGTAATGACTCCAGTCAGTTAAGCCACTGCCATTCAATCCATTGTCATAGCTTGTATTAAACCCATTACTCACGGTCACGGGGGGATGATTATAAGAACGTGGGTAATCCAGAACAGGTCGACCACCGATAGGTTCCCTTTTAGAAGATGGGAAGGGAAGTGGAGGTAGAAAGTTTGTATTATTTACATAGTTCTTCTCATACTCTTCTACAGATTTCAGTCGGTCGTAAATTGAGTCTAGACTAGAGCTCATTGTATTACTTAAACAACTCTTGTTGGTTGCATGCATGTTGGTGGGCACAAGAGTAGGGCTAGGACTTCTCTCCTTACTACTGTTTGATGTTGGCATTGCTGAAGGTAGATTCGGATGAGAGCTTAGTGCCATGCCGTGATGCACCTGTTGCTTATTCCCAAAGCTGTCATACCGTTTCGCCACAAAGGTGTCATCATCAGTGAAATGAATCGGAGGAGCCAGAATGTCACTCGGGAGGTTATTTACCGGCAACACCCCGTCCAAATTCATGGATCGTGCCTTCATAAAATCCTTCCTACGTCCATCAGATCGTCTGGCAGGACGTGGCGGACGTGGTGACATTGGAATTTGTACCAGAGTTGTACTCGGTTCTGTAGACATGCACCTGGATGGCACATCCTTGTGGGGAGTATACTCTCGACTCTCAGGTACAACTACTGATGTTCCATAATTGGAATCACGTCCACCGTATATTTTATTTTCTGACTGATCCGAGTCACTAAGGAAATTCTCTTTCCTCAAAATGTCATTTAATGTGGATAAAAAGTCCCACTCATCAGTTGGCTTTGACACTGGAGAAGTTTTGGCTCCTCGGTACTTTACAGGAGTGTGCATTCTTAAGGTTGGAGGATTATTAAATTGGCTACTTACAAATTCACTTCTCCCCACACTTCCAGCCCTACTACTTGAAGGGCAACTATCAATATCATTTTTAGGTTCGGACACACTTTTGACAGCGAAACCACCTGCGTTTACAAAACTTTTTGAAAACCAACTGTCACTAAGTTTACAATCACCACAAGATGATGGTAGTCCGTGAGCTGAGGGATTTGGAGAACCAATTCGGCCAATGTTATCTCTCAAATTTGATGGTCCTGCTGTTACTGCCGCTGGTGAGACAATGCTACTGCTCGAATTAAAATTAGAACCAAAGTTTTTCTTTTCACTCTGCACAAAGGGTACGTTTTCATAAATTCCAAAAGGATTTGATTTGCTCATTATTTTTTACTGTTCTCGTGATCCAACTAATTAGCACTTCAGGGGCAACACCTGCTGTTCTTTCACTCTACTCGTAAAATAGAAATTTGTCAGTTACTTCTCAAGCTTCGACTTGCTGAGGCAATGCTATGCTGTAGTCTTAGAAGTATGTAGTTGGTCAGACGAACTATTGCAAATTACTATTTACCTTGCAAAAAAGTTTCTTTTTAACAACGACATTCATGCTAAGATAATCCTGTTAAAATGCTATTTTTAAATCATATCTTCACACGGATGATGACACTCTATCTGCGGTAAGTAATACTAGAATCCTTTCTTAGGACTTGCCAAATGTTGACAGACAGTTTCCAGACACCACTGCATTGTAATCTTCCTTTTTACTGTTCTTCCCATCCCTATGCTAACATGCCGACTGATATTCAATGACGGTTAATTCTCATAAATTCATGGAAATAGCTACCACTTGTGTGCTTCCAAGGTATGAAACAATAACTTGGAATCAAGCAATCCATGAAAACATGTACTCATGTCCACACCTTCTCCAGTAACTGAATATATTTCTACAGACAAAACTTTCACTTTGCTACACAACCACTGTACCATTCACTTTCACCACAAAATAAACTACGATACTACGGCTGATATCGGAATTAACAGCGCAATAAAAACCTTATTGATTCACGAATATCTGCTACTGTGTGGAAGTTTTCCCCAAAAATGACTACTCCAAGTAGAAAGATTCGGAGATAAAGCACACTTCCATTGATTCATTAAAACTGGTTTAATTAGCGAGGACCAGCAATAGCCTTGCCAAGCATGCCTCAACTTTGTAAGTAGTGCATTTCTCTAGTCTAGTGGCTGTTGTTGCTGCTGAATCAGTAGATCATTCGAACTGGTGACTTGGAGTGAATTAAGACGGATACTGATGGGAAATGTGGGGAGGCATATGAGAAAGAAAAGAGGACCAGCCAGCAATACTATTGGAGTAATAAAGGGACAACTACGAGATTACAGAGCGAAATCGTTGAAGGTATATAGAAAGAGCATGATAGAGGAACACCGCGAAAGTTTATGAAATAAAACTAAGGCTGCGTACTATGGATTTTTGCAGACTTTTTCTGTGGTTTCAACTACTGGCTTTGAGTACTTACATTTAGATGTGTAATTTTAGAACAGAATTCGCAATCGCACCTAACTGAAAGGATGAATTCAACTCAAGATTATTTTAGACAAGTGGTTCTCTCTTCACTAAGTTGCTCGCTTCCTGCAAACAGCAACAACTTGCTCTTTCCCTCAAACTCTACACAGTTGCTTAAGTAAAATACACGTAGGTATCTTTTGTAGTGGGTGTTTCAAGTATTTTGTAGTAGTAAAACATCAAATTGTTATTCCTTTAAATCTCCTGTGTCTTTAACCTTACGGCTTTTTAGCTCAGGGACTACAAATATATTCCAACGAGTGTAAAAACAAGCTGCACTTTGAGCCTCATCAAGGAAGAAACAAGCTTTTTTCCCTCTAGAAGTTATTACAAAAGTTGGATGTTTTACGGAAAATTCTTCACAATAAGAAAACTATAAAAGTTGTTAGTGGAAAGGATTTCCAACCTGAGGTTATGTACAAAACGAGATATTAGACTGGGACGACACAGACACACACGGGGAAAATATAGGGAATTCTCTCTGACTTGTGAATCTCCAGCAAGAGACAGTTTTACTACACGAAAATACACTTGTAACGAGAGACAACAAGCCAATATTAAAAGTGCTTCGTTTTCCCCACTTACTAGCTTTGCTTACTGACATACTTCAGTTATAAGCTACCTATGTGAAAATATTGCTGAGCTTTACAGCTTATGTGGAGGATGATACAATTGGAAAAAGCAAAAGATGCTTAACTGTTTCTAGGCATATAACACATGGTTCGTTATATTTCGTTCCGTACACAGCGTACACCTTATCCAAAAAACCTAGGCAGGCTGATCTAATCCCCGGTGGAGCACGTGAAACTGACAAAGTATAGTGGAGGTTGACGGCCCAAATGTGCGGGTGTTCGATGCCAACCGTTTTCTTCCACTACTGATTTCCGTGAAATGTACATGGAGTAAAAATTAAAACCCTCTTACTTCGTACAAGTAGCGGAGGAGAGAAACTCATGCTGATAGGAATATAGCGAAAGAAAAAATACCAAATCCTATCATGTACCCCCCATTCCCAAACTTGACGGTTCAATACTCGAAATGCCATTTAGAAAAACCTATTGGATATTTTAGGATTTGATATAATTCATTCTGCGTGCAAAGCCTGTGACGTTTACCTGATTGAGGGTGCCAAGGCAAAAAATTGTAGTCTATAATCATGGAAATCGTAAACCCATAGCAAACGACATTCAGGATGCCGGATACACGTCGACAGGAGATGGAAAAAAATCTACGACCTCATGCGCTTTCAACTCTGGTATCAATACTTCATTTTCAGTCATCGATTCAAAATAATTGCTGTCACTGTTAATACCATGCAGAAACCCAATGCTAAAAAATGGGTCTGTCATTTCCTTACGAATACTTTTTAGTTCCACCTAATGCATTCACATTGCAAGCAAATACCCTTTCAAGCATGCACACAGACACATGCTCAGGGTGCAGAAGTTATGAGAGTTAATCCTCTCACATCAATATATTACTGCGGATTATCTCCGCAGACGTTCTTAATGATACAGCATGTAAAAACAATTTTATGTGCATACATGTATTACATGGTTACACTAGACACTTATACAACAATGATCATGTATTAATAAATTTAAATTCACTGAATCAGTGAGCAAAATCAGTTACAGAGCAGAACATCTGTGGCGACGAGAAACAACGGTAAACCATTTTTTTCACATATTATAATACTATAGACTATAGAGTACTTGACGCACGAGTACACGCAGATGTTTGCGGGAGAAATTACCGAATCACATGGCTCCTCGAGCCTTCGAGTGACAAAAAATAAATTCGGCGTGACAGTACAATACAATAACGACGAAAACATCATTGGCGAATACTCCAGCGATTTGAGAGTTACGCCCAGTGAATAACTGATGTATTGTTTGATTAGAAGTTTAGAAGTTATGTTTTACGCATGTGATCCACATTTTGATTTTCATAGTGCAATATATTGTCAAGCGTTCTAATTCGCACGTTTGTATGGCACTTGGAAAAATTCAATGAAACTTCTTACTTTCAAGCCAGTTCATGAAAAAAAACATGACACCAGTTTGTAGAAACGGGAAGAATGCTAAAGCTGTGTGTACTCACCTCAAGTAAATTAATTATTTTTTGGCACCAGCTCTTCAGAAACAGTTGATCGTCTTGAGTAAGTTCCAATAACTGCCCACGAACAAAGTCCCAGTCAACCGAACTTCGACGTATAAACGGAACAATGCGCTCAGCTGCATGCCAATCCCCAGAGCCAGAATAAACATCCAATAGTTTCATTTCGGGTAGGATGAACGCGAACAGCGTTAGAATGAAAAAGAAAATAAATACTTTCCACTCATCTCCGGCATCATATTAACTTCAAGCGATCCATCAAATGCAATTCCTACAATTCACCATTTCACACTTCTACCTACTCATCAAATGAACTTACACCAGCTACACATTACATCGATTCATTTCAAAGCATACTACTATCCAAACAACCTCCACTTAACCGATTCTTCTCTCCAATCATGAAAAAAATTAAGTGCAAATCCTCTAACTCTAACGAATACATACAAAGTCACAAAAATATCTCATACATGTATATAAATAATCTTCATTAAAGTCATTATCCTTGGTTTACGCAAGTAGTCCAATGACGAGCCTCTTTAAAATTTTAAATTTCCACATCTAAAAATATCTGTCAACTCATCCTTAGCCCGGCTCTAAATTGCTAGTCATCTTCAAAACTTCCTTTTCATTAAAACAGCTTTCAACAATATCTCATTCGCGCCATAAAGCTAAACTACCTCTGCGACTACTGTAATATAAAAAAACAGATTACACTAACAGAAACAGAAAACACAACTAAATCACTTATTCTTATACAGCACTTTTTATGAAATTATCCATAACCACCACATCACTTTATCCAGAGTGATTAACCATAAACATTTAAATAAAATATTAATCTCACCTTCTCGTAATTTTAGTAAATCCATGATCTTCTTAGCGACCAATGTCTAGTCGTTCGTCCTTTTCAAATTATAATGAAATTCTCTCAGCCTTTTAAAAATTCGTAAGCTCTCACTCCATATTCTCCTGAGATGTAGCAAAGTTTCTTCACAGTTCAGTTGAATTATACAAAATAGATAATGCACTTTTAATTTACTAACTCCGGCTATCCTTTCATTCCCAATAAGGCACGTGTTAGACTCTAAGTAAAGTAGGAGGATCAAGTTTGTTGAAAAAGTCAGTTGATCCGTTGAGTATACAAAACACCAGTCTTTCAGTTCTCAAGCCGGTAAAAAGTCGCTGATATAAATAAATTTTAAGCTATATACTATATATTTATACACTTTTGTAAACTATACAAAAGTGTCTTCGAAATAAATACTTGCGTACATGGAAGATATACACGTAGTTTCCTTTGCGTCAAAAGCTCTCCAAATATACACACATACCAGCACTTTTATTAATTATATGGCTGGAAAGATTTTTTTGTCCACTTCTAAAATCATCACAATGAGATTCTCCCATAAAAATAATAAAAAAATCATTAGATGACCCAACCCAAGAAGTCCATTTCGTTGGGAAATAAAACAGGATATGTATGTCAAAATACAGATGAAGTCCTTTTAATGATGTTTCAGCAACAGCAAGAGGATTCAACACCCTCATCAAACTGTTCACAATATAAGAAGACTCAACTATAATAATAAAAAAGTACCTATATATACTATTTCGGCAATGATGCACAAGTTTCTTGTTTCGCTGAACTTCCTAAATTCCTTTGCAATTACACATTACCAACACTCATTAATTATTATGCGAAGTATGTAATATAGTCTTATTATGATATATTCCTAACGGGTCTAGAAAAAATGTAAATACAAGTACGTATAAGGACTGCAAAAGGTAATGGGCAAGGTTAGCTTGTCTTGATTCTTGATAATAGAATGTATATATATGTATATATTTTTTTAATAGCTTTATTTATATTGTGCAGTATATTTTATACAGGCAGATAATGTGTATATTTAGCTCGTTACTATAAAAATTTTAGAATGATAAAAAAATTAAAAATTAAAAAACAACAGTAACGTACAAAACTAGTCCTTATAAGTTAAAAATTCATAGATAATGAACTGCCTACACAAGGAATACACAGGAAGTTATATGAGAGAAGGCGAATATGTCCGTGAGTAAGTTACTCCTCCAATTCTATATACTTGTATATTCATAGCATCCTCTTTCCTCCCAGACCAAGCAACAAGCAAGTTCGTCTATGTATTTACAATGAGGCTCTCTAATCTTTCCGCTACAAAGCAGGTTAAAGCCGGCCCACAAGCAAGTTCGCCTCATTGTTAGTATGATTCTAGTATCCATGTACTATTGGGCTTTGAATTCAAGAAAACATTTCATACGCCTCGAGGAGGAAGAGTTAATTTGTCAATTAGCTGGTCCCAATTGATTTTAAATGGCTTCACTTTTTGTTTCGTCTTTTCCCTATATGCTTTGGCTTTGTCATGTTCCTTTGTTACACGTAGTACGGGATTTAAACATGTGAGGAAAGCACAATGCATTTCCTTTGCTATGTGAAAAAATTCTCATTATAATGTGATTTTCACATTAATAAAAATTATAATCTCTTTCCTATATTGCAGAATGACAGTAACTTATGTATTACAGGGTTAAAGTCGACATTATCTTCGATGAGAAATACTATTTTTTTAGAAAGGTCTGATTAGAAAGGCTTTATATTTTGTCCTGAATAATTGGTTTCCAGTTTCCTTCGAAATCTCAGACATTTGTGGAGTAAAAATAAAATGGAAAGTAACGAAGAACCTGCAAGGAAATAAACTACCAACACTTTCTGCCTCAAAAGTCTCTTTTCCAGGTGATATAGAGAAGGCATTTTCCGAGACTGATGGGTCATGTAATTATTTTTTCAACTTGTGGAAAACTTTGGATTGCTTTGATGGAAATTTGATCTCTCCTGCCCGAATTTACAAAGCTTGAATATTTGGTTATTCATTTTTCTCAAATGAGACTTTTGGAAAATATTGAACTCTTGAATATTAGAATAGCCGCCTTTTGTTTTATTATATTTTTGTTTATTAATTATCATATTGTTTTATTAATACCTGAGTATTTTTGTGAGCTGTGATACTTAGAATTGTATATTGTGTACAAAAGTGTCTACGATATTGATCGATTTTAACCAATTGTGCATTTATTAAAGAGGTAGTGTACACTATGTGGGATGGGGTTTCGAAAAAAGTAGCTTGTTATTTTTCTTTGGTATGTTCTGGATGTACCACCTCCCTGCTGTCAATTCAATGGATGAAAGAACCTTGAAATTTTTTGAATTTTGAGCGATTTGGAAAAAAATTGTCATAAAAGAGCATTTCATGTTTATTTAGGTGTCGAAAATTTGAGAATTCCCATGTGTCTTAATAGGTGTTTTATTTATTTTCATACTAACACTGACATATTCAGCTTCAGTGCAGTAACCCATACATATTTATACATGCTCCTCACGCCGATTAATTGGTCATTAGTTTTAGTATTAGCTAATTTTCCTGAGCCACAAATGGCGAGGCATTAGTTTTTATTACATAATTTGAGCTATTTTATAAAGTATTATTATTTAATTCAATCAGTTCGAGTGAAATTGTCTATGGTTTGCTTTTAACTCAAACTTTCGTAGGTATTGGCTGAAGACGAGGCTTAAGGAAAACTTGTAGAGCTTAATCCTGTGGCTTGAAAACTTAAGCACTAGTAATGAGAAGCCATTCCAGTAAATTCTTTTTCTTGCTTTCCAATTGAATCGGCTCACAGGATTGGTCTGCATCATACAATTTCAATTTGTCCAGTTCCAGCATTTGAATAATTCGATTGACCTGTATCCGAACAGCCTCAGAAGGGTGTCTTTCTCGTGTAAGTATCCAAACACTTTCTAATCACAGGAAATGTATAAAAATACAATATTTAGTGCAAGCTGAATTGGGAATCGGTAATGTGCACTAAAAAACAACCAACTGGAGGGGAAATCTTTTTTAGAGACATATATTTATGTACGCCTGCTAGGTGATATTCTTGTTTACAAATCTGTCAAGCTGCAAAAAAAACGAATATAATTTGGCGTGCTGGAAGTGACAGAAAAATTAATGCTTACCAACTGCATTTCCCAAGATGTTGGTATTGCACATGTACTCGACAGAGAAGTTTTCATAGTCAGTGGCAATCACTCGATAGTTTCTTTTCATCCCTTAAAAAACAGACAAATTTATTTTATCAATGCAATCCCACAGCTGAAAAGTTTTCAAAAGATAAGTTATTTTTGATCCTTACAAATCTTAATTTTTACTGCACAAATATATATATCTATCGATAAAATGTGAATGTACCAAATGTATCTCATGTTTTCATACTGGATTTTGATTTTATGCTTAAGGAAAGAAATTTATCTGTTTCAGTTTATTGTAACTATTTGTACATCTACATTTCACCTGTAACACTCACAAGGCATTGCACCCATTGCATAGCGGAAATGGCTTGGATCAAACTGAGGGCTGACCATGGAAACTGTGGCGAACATTGTGTTGGCCGATTTTGACCTTCAAAGTCAAACATTTCAAACTTTTGAAACTTTGCATGTAAGCAAATATCCTTCAGACTTAAGAATAATAAATTAAGGGGGCAACTTACATTCTCGTAACATAATCCGTGCGCATTTTTAATTTATTCCGACTCACGGTATCACGAGAGTATTCGACGGAATAGCACCTTCCAGTCAGCATTTCTCCGTAGTTAAACGTTTTCTCGAATTGCCACCACCGTCCTAAATACTGAATTTTTTACATTATGTACTTATATTTGGACACTTACTGTTTATTATGTAATTATATTTTTAACTCACACGATCCACCTTAAACCCTACAAGCGGGGGAAACCTGCCACAGGTGTAAGTGCATACGGTAAAAGTGCACAAAAAACCGAAGCCTAGTAACACGCAACAGGTTAAGTTTATGTTCTTCATTTTAACAGCTTCCCAAAACAGCAGGTCTTTACTAGATTGCAGCGTAGTTTTGACTAAATTTTACGAGGAAAATTTGGTATTTCTATACGGGTAGTAAAATAGAAAGAAAATAATATTTGTTCATTCATTTCTTCTTCCATTTACTTCTCATGTATGACCCAATGCTCGTAAAACCAGATATGCTGACCCAAAAAAGTTTGGGAAGCGGTACTGAAACCATTTTCACTTTGGGGAATTATTTGCAGCAATTTTCAATCAATAACTCCAATTAGGTTTCACAGGTGCCAATAATCTTGAGTTGGAGGTATGTACAGCCCTTTATGCAGTTTGCTTGTAAACGGTAATTTAGTAGGAGAATGATATCGATATGAAAACTAGCTTTTCTTGTTTGCATATACATATGTACTACATATTCGTGTTTCTATTAAATACAATTTTCCAATCGTCGCCTTAGCACGCCAAACAATGATAGCACTTCATAATAAGTGCTCATATCTTAAGTAGATCTGATCAGACCTACAAAATCAACCAATACTTTCCTAGTAACAAGTTGATTGTGCTATTTTTAATTCAACTACGAAATTCCAGTAAAAACTTGAAGTCAATTTTTTAGTAGACATAAGTCTCCCAGCCAGCCAAGCCAACTATACATGGTTTCTGAGGTTAAATTGCAGGGGAGGAAAGAAAATACTCAATAAAATTGAATGTACTGGAAACTTCATATTTGGAGATCCGATATTCGATAGGGAAAATAAGTTCCACCTCTAATCAATGAAGAATCTAACGAAATATAAATGAGACGTTCCTGTACTTGTTCAGACTGGAACAGCTGTTTTAAATGTTTCAGCTTCCAAGGATGAGACATTTGTAATTTCATTAATTTGACGCATCTGGCTAGAATCGGCATAAAACCAACTGAACATTTTTGGATTTTTTGATGGGTTGAAATTGGACAAACTGTGCTTCAAGAGAAACTTTACAATTCTTCTTAAAAATCTGTTTTCTAAATAAACCATTTTTGAAAATTATGGATTTAAAGGGTTTTTGCAGCTCTCATATGTACCTTCAGTCTGTGGAATGATAAATTAATATTGAGATTAATTTCGAGAATGCATTAATAATTACTTATTAATAATGCAATTCACCAATCAAGAAGTTTTGCCGGAGTACCTTGATGTGCACAAGCATGAAAGATGAAGCACATTGCTGACGTAAAGGGGTGATAAATCGTTCACGAAAGTTCACCGGCTTTTGCATTGAGGGTATAGGCAGTTTTTGCCACTATTTATTCGTCACTTCCATATATTTACGGTAAATTCCTTCAAAAAGCATCCATAAAGATTTTGGATATCAGTTTACTAACAATGCAGTTAAACTATAAATGAAAATCGCGCTAAGGATAAATTTTATTATTTACATTATTGAATTCCAGAAGTAAATTTATCAGTATCATGTATCCTCGATTTTTCAAAATTGTAATGATTTTCTAATGTAGGTATTTTAATCAAGAATCCTAACGCTTCACTGTTCTGGAAGTAATTACTCGGGCATCTCAAATTTCATAAAAAATGAAGTAGAGAATTAAACTTTTTCGATAAATCATGAAAGGCACCGTAGTGAACTGCATCTTGTCCAAACATTTTACCTTCAATAGTCTTACCGTCGTGGCCGAACTCCTGAAAATGGATATGGTAATCAAACTCATTTTTAATTAATTCCAATCCCTGAAAAATCGATTGGAAAATTTTATTACTGTGATCAAATATCAAATCGTGGGCTCAGTATTCGTATCCCAAATAAATAAAAAACCTGAAACGGAATTTGATGGCGAAAATAATTTTTAATTAATTTCAGCCTCTCAAAAATGGAACTGATGATCAAAATAATTTTTTAACTTTCAACAATAGGATACTTCCCCAATTGATGTTCACTTCGTTTTTGACCAAAATCGAAGTGTGACCTAAAACAAGGCAATCATATTTTTTTAATGCGAAACACCGATTTTCAACATTTTGAAATTCTTTATACCCCCTACCTTTACCGTTGCGGCTAAAACCGGGGCCCAAGGTCATTTCCACATAATGGAGTTAAATGGAACACTCTTTCCTTGATGCTCTAGCGCTAAAATGTATACGCATACAGAAGCATCAACAAATTTGGAAAATGTACATAAAATGAGAAAATTTTAGGTTGGCCAAGAATTGGCTAAAATTTCACCTAGCTGCAGGGTATAATCTCCAATTAAACATACCTTTAAAATTTGGGCTTATTTTTTACACCACGATGATGAACTCTGATTGTGCGGTACGTACTTACCATAAGTCCGTATGGAAATTATTTTGTAAGTAATTAAATGGTGAAATTTTGCACTAAATACATGCCAAATATAGTTTTTTGTTCACAATTTTAGCCCCTAATTTTACCCGGGCATAAAGAAATATAACCCTCTTTAGCTTTTGAACCCCTCAAACAATTTACAGTGTTATAATTATTTTAAGCACAAACTTTGCGCTTTAAAATTATTGAGTTAGTTTCCTAGAATAATCATAATTAAGCTTTTTTAGGATATTTTAAGCTTTGTATACCCTTTTTTTAGCAAAATTAGGGGCTAAAACTGTGAACAAAAAAACTGTTTTGACTCATGATTTTGGTCAAAAACGAAGTGAACATCACGTGAGAAAATATCTTATTGTGGTTCCTGAAAAATGGATTTGGTGACCTAAATCATTTTTGAATAATTTCAACTTCTCAGAAATTGATACGGTGACCAAAATAATTTTTCAGATTTCAATTCCTGAAAATTGGATTCTGGTGACCAAAATCATCTTTGAAGAATTTCAACCTCTCAGAAATTGATTTGACGATCAAAATTTATTGTCATGAATTTCAACCCCTGCAAAGTTGATTTTTTTACCAAATTAATTTTTAATTAATTTCAACCCCTGAAAAATCGATTGGAATGATTTTCAATCAATGTCAGCCATTTGGGTAAAACGGATTTGTTGACCAAATGAAGCCAATGCGCAATGGGAAAAAAGTAGTGTATGTATTCACTATACAGCTCAGGTTTGATTTTAGTCGATGGTATCAAACTCATATTGTAATTCAATGAGATTTATTCGATAAGAAAAATTTGCCGATTGCAAACTTTTGAACAATAATTACTATTATTTTCATCAATTGCTATCCAAAACTCCAGCGTTGTTGAGAGGTCCTTGCACGTACGCTCGAAATTTAAAAGTGTGAAAAACAAACGACGTCTCTTATTCTGCGGCTCAATATAATGTTAAAGATATGTAAGAAACTCAAAAATATAATAAGCACTTTATATATAAAGCAGTTAGAATTCGGTTTCAGAACTGGAATCTTCGCAATTACATAGTAGCATTAGTACTGAATTTCTTTACCTTACACTTACATCTTAACTTGCCTAAACATAGACCTGTGTTCCGCGTTGTTGATCAACTTAATGTGCCGTTGTCTGAAATTATGTTGTCAATTTGAAATGCTGGATTATTTGCCGACTTCATAAAAAGGTGTGAGATTATTGCTATTTACCGGTTCTGAAAAAGGATGTAGAAATTAAGATAGTAAAACTTTAACAATTATAGCGTGTAAACAAATGGGAATAAATAATGTAAACGATAATTCATTACTACCCTTGTACAATTTTATTATTTAGATTTGCCGAACTGTTTATTTTAAACCCGAATGATGGCAGCCGTGTTAGCTGTAATTAGAAGTCGGGGGCAAGGAGGACACCAGTTATTAGCAAATACTTTGAAGATAAACTCTGTTTCAACCAAAATAGTAAGGAATTCCAGGATGTTGTCTACTTCAGCTGCAAATAGTGGGGGAAAAGACTCGAATGAATTTTATGATATCGTAATAGCTGGCGGAGGATTAGTTGGTACCAGTTGTGCTGTTGCAATAGGTAATAGATTTACACAAATTATGAGAACGGAATTAGCTGAAAGTGCGAACAATTTAAAAAATGATTGTTGGTGAATGAAGACTGTTTCTGGAGAATTAAAACGTTGTGATGGGTTTTCTAGGAAAGAGTAAAGTGTTAGGGGATAAAAGGATTTTGTTATTAGAAGCATCAAAATCTTTTACGACCCAGGAGTCAAGAAAGGATTCTGAACCACGCTTCAGCAATAGAGTGTATGCACTTTCTCCAGGATCGAAAGCTTTTCTGGAAAAAATTAATGTTTGGAAAAATGTATGGCGATCGCAAGAAGTGCTGTCGTTACAAGTAAGTAAGATTGAGTGGTTTATCAAGGCAACTTGTGCAATTGAGTGAACGAGAACCTTAAATAGTTGTTATAATATTAGTATCAGTAGACTTTCTTTTTTCTTTAATTTTGGAATATTTGTGTAGGTATGGGATGCCCTTTCAGATGCCAATATCTCATTTTCGAATCCTGGTTTTTCTCCTCCGGTGGCTGTAATTGTCGAGAGTCCCGTTCTGACTTCTGCCGTAGAAAAAGAATTACAGCAGGTACTGATGATAATTTTTTTTGTGTTTAATAATGTCATAATATATGTGCAGTGCTTTTGTAGCATTTTTTATTCAATAGATACTTTACTTTTTGTGGTTTCAGATAAGCAATGTCACCACAGAATTCGGCTGTAGTCTCCAAAACTGCAGTTTTCCTGGCATTGTAAACCCAGATGAAAAAGCTTCAGTTCTTCTTTCAAGTGGGAAAACTATCTCAGCTGATATAGTGGTAAAAGCATATCAGATGGTTGTTCAACCTAGCTGCAAGGTTTTAGTTTTTGTAATTGAATTCTTTGGCGTACTTGCAGATTGGGGCTGACGGTTTCAAATCCAAGGTGCGCCAAATAATGGGATCGGCATATTTAAATGGCAATTATGACAGAATTGCTATCGTTGCGACGTTGAAACTAGTCGAGGTATTATTCATTGCACTTATTGTCATCCTATTTTTTGTTTACATTTAAATGTTTGCAGTCTTTGTAATATTTGAGCAATGTATCTTTGCGATTCCAGAAAACGGAAAACAATATTGCCTGGCAAAGGTTTTTGCCTACTGGAGGCCCAATAGCGTTGCTTCCGGTAAGCATTGATTTTAGTTGTGTAAAGGTTAAACACACTTAATTGTTTCTTTAAAAGCCTTGCCTATAGTACACCATCTGTCATGTTTTTTTCCTGTAGTTGTCATCGGAATATAGTTCCTTGGTTTGGAGCACCACTCCAGAAAATGCGAAGCGCCTAATGAATTTGACTGAGGGGGATTTCGTGGACGAGGTTAACTCGGCATTGGTAAGTTTAATTTTGAGATCTAGAACATACTATTCTTAAATGTTAATATAGTGCACAATTTTATTATTGATCACCACGCCCTTGATTTTTCAGTGGAAAGATTATCCCCGATCTCCGTTAGTTCAGCAGACTTGCGAGCTTTTATCTAACGTTCAAGGAAGGAAGCCGCGATTACTTCCTCCTTCATTATCTGACATCGTTCCTAATTCTAGGGCAACTTTTCCATTAGGTTTCGGGCACTCGGCCCATTATGTGAATCGAAGAGTAGCTTTAATTGGGTAAATATCTTGGCTACTTAGATTCTAATGTATGAAATCTTTGAAATCGTAATTACAATTCTTTCTTGACTTTTTAAATGATTTATTCGTAATGTGTTTTGAATATTTTTTTGTAGTGACGCAGCTCACAGAGTGCATCCCCTAGGTGGGCAAGGGTTGAATTTAGGAATCGGGGATGTGAGTTGTTTGTTAAACGTGTTGGAAACATCAGCAGTTGTGGGGGAGCGTTTAGGTAGGTATCAGTATCCATTCATCCATCATTCCCTTTGAGATTGAATTATTAAGTTTTTCGTGTCTTTTCTTAATTAGGAAACTTGGAACGGCTTAGAAACTATGAAACAAAACGGCAGCGTCACAATGTAGTTGTACAGAGTGGCATTGACTTATTACACCGTCTTTATAGTTACGAATTTTCTCCACTCGTAGCAGCAAGGTCTGTTGGTTTATCTCTCGTGGATTCATCGGATACATTGAAAGTATGTTAACTTTTTGGGGATATTTTTTACCTGTACAATATGCTAAAGATTTCTAATTCCAAGATTTATAATGGGTTTACTTTCAGAAATGTATCGTTGCTCAAGCCGCTTCATGAGTAGTACAGGAACGCCTCAACGATTGATTAAGTATTAATGTTATTCAGGTCGAGCGTAAAACACGGAATATAGTAATTTAAAAATAAATATCACACTCGTTTACAAAATTTCGCTTTCAACTAATATCGTATCCCAGTCTGTTCCTCGTGCTGTCCGGGCTGCCTCAAAGTCACTGGTGTAAGTCCGGCATGTCCCTGCACATTAAGTGACATGTATTTACTAATTTTATTTACTCGTTTATCAGCTCACCAAGATGACACACATACTTATAATATATAAGAAATATTTTATCGCTTACTATCTCCATATGTAGGGTCGTTATAGAATATTAATTTTTTCCTGAGATCAAACCCTGTCACGAGCACATAATGACCTTGGTAGCGACGTCCAAAACAGCATTTAATAATAGGTGTCCATGCCGATGAGCAATCAATGCATCGTAACAAATTTGAGTTAACCAAGACAATCACAGGTCCTAGGGTGTAAATGTGTTGGAAAATTGTTTGGATGTACACTTTACTAACTGCAACGTTTATACCGTTTTTAGGGGCCTCTGCGAATCCATGTAATACTCTGACTGTATCCTGAAATTAATGGACTACTCATTACCATTTAAACTTACATAAATGTTACATCGTACCATCATAAGATTCTTACAAGTGCATTTTCATTGAGAAAATGAACTGCTTTCCAAGTTAAATATATTTTCTAACCTGATCAATGGACTTTCTGTAATACGAGAAATGCCTATATTTTTGATCTACGCCAGCAAACCTAGTGGCGAATTTGAATTTTACACCAAAATGTTTCAATAGGTAGCACATGTCAATTGTCCAGACGCTGTACATCAAATATACATCACGGTAAAAATATCACAAGTAAATACGGATTCACGCAATATAAATACCTTTCATTAAACCTGAACTCTTCCTGGTAATATTCTATATTATGGTAGAGGTCGTTGCGGTCTTCTATCCTAAGACACATTGCTACACATGCGATCCCGCAATCCCAATTGAATCGTTGCTTACATGAAAGTATATTCCTTTTGAACGTTGGATTGCCGCTTGCAAATAACTCAGGAAAAAGTGTTATAGAACTCGATCCACCACTGCAACTGGAATATGGATCAAACAATTTATGTTTTGGGTTGAAATAATTATTGCAATTATCATGTTTGTAATTGCTACTTTTACACCCAAGTGCTAACAAAATCTCACCTACTCTGGTTCTTTTGTAATTATATCATCTTTCTTCTCGATTGTGCTTTCAATAGATATCTGTGCCTCTGGGCCCTCAAACATTATTCCGTCCAAGTGGACTTTCGTGTACACTTTATTATTTGGCATCACTGTCCAATATTCGGTAATTCAGGCTCGACAGGACACTGTAGTAGCGTAAATACAGCGCAGAAGAGGTCCTTTAATTTCTTATTATCACCATCAGCAATCAGCAGGCAGATATTATGATGGTCATGTCTGTTGATCTTCAGTATCTAGATTATTCTAGATAGATAGTGAAGAAGAAGATACTGATCCCGATAATTTTCTGTCAACAAAAATGTATTTTAAATCAAACAAAAAATAATATTTTATCAGGCTGCTATACAAAACAAATAATAATGGTATGCCGTAGTATCATGGCGAAAATAATACGAGCTAAAAATTAATTCAAAATTAAAAAAAATAAATAACAATAAGTTTCATCCTTCTTCCGTGATTTCACACCTTGGCTACAAACAAGTTATCAATATCAACCTCAAAAAAGACAATGATTTCAAATATGGTTATTCATTCTTTGGTTTACGTGGAAAGTGTATATTTGACAAGCTATTTATTAATCGCGAGCTTTCGGTGACATACTGCTACCCATGACCATCCACGGGCGCTAAAATTTTTAATAATGATTTCAAACCTTGTTCGCTACATTTTTTTCAACTTGTTAATAATTAAAGTCAATTTTGAATGACAACAAATCCTGTTTGAGCTTCGCTCGTTGCGCGTTGTTGCAACCATAAATCGAGTGCCGGGTATTTGTGACTATGTGCAATACGAAATAGTAATCATAAATTGTAGTCATAAATTGTTGCACACTTACATTGCGTTTCAATAGTACACAAATAAAAGTCCCGTTATGTTATATCCGTGTGTCAATATTAGCGCAGAAAGTTTGTTTTATAACTCTCGTTCTAGCAGATCTAGGAGCAAGTTCAATGGTAATTTATTCAATATTTTCGAAAGGGGTCGTATAAATTTTCCAAAAGTTGCCATCTTTTATTTGAAACATTTGAGACCGTTTCTAAAATTTGAGGCAATTATTATTATTAGCTTCAGTTTTAACACCCATCCTTTATTTCGGAGGGCAATGTAAGCAGCCCTCAAAATTTCTTTCTAATGATAAAAAATTAGCCGTAGGATGTAGGAGCAGGCAACCTGATGTCCAAGCTGAGAGATTAAATCCAACTGAAGAAACCCAGGAAGTGACTCATAACTCACATCAATTACTTTTTTACCATTGCCTAAAGAGTGACGGCCTGGAAAAAACATACGTTTTTCCTTTTTTATCCCCGAAAGGGTTTTTACTTTTTGTTACGTGCACAATGTTGGCTCACTAACACTGTAATCAATGACGTACTTCACCCTACACCCTACCCTTATAAATGTGTAACCAACAAACAAAGTAGTATTGGGCAATGGCCGCAATTTTTTTTAATTCTAAATTTTATCTTTTACCCTCAACAGGGTTCTTTTTAATTTATGCTACATACAATGCATTACACGAAGTTTACAATTTGTATCACACTTATTGCCATACAAAACTAGTATTAAGTATATTTGCCCGGATAGGGTCTCATTATGTACCAAACTTATAGCCTTAAGAAATTAGTATATTTGCCCTATTGGGGCCGCTCTACTATGTATCTCACAATTATCCCACATGACTGTAAGAGCGTATTGTTGAATCGGTCAATAAATAATCTATGTATCTATATGATCGAATTAAATTTCTCGCTCCGTCAACTTCAAAAACCATCAAATTTACCGAACGCTGTAACATAGTATAAAAAGACAAAGGCTCTTTAGGAGCATTAATTTTTAACTCGCATACTTTGGTCATTGTGAATTGTGAAAGATAAGGTAGTAAAGTAGTAATAATTATTATTATTTCAGAATTATGCTTTTTATGCTATTGAATTAAAGATTGATTGCCAGAATTAACTGGGAAAGCAATTTACATTTACTTTTATGTCTTCCATTAATTATTATTTTTATAATTATTATTATTACAATTATTAATTTTATAATTTTTATACAACCGGAATATAGTAAGACATGTGCCCCCCTCCGGTTTGATAAGCGCAGTTGGTTATATTAAACTGCTTTAACGATTCAGCAATAGAACTATTGTTTATTTGGAATGGTTTATTTATCCGAATTTGAAATACATACATCATTTGGTTTGAAAATGTACCAACTCTGTAATTTACCCAATTCCTGCTTGACCACAGACTATAATCTATAATATATTATTAACTGTTGAATTTTTTCATCCAAGAGACTTGGTCTTTGCGTTCAACGACCACGATGAATTAGAAATCTCTGTGCAATAAGTTTTTTTGTTATTCGAATTTTTGAAAATTCTGGAAAATATACATACCCATGTATTTAACACTTCTTTTATTTGAAGTGTAAGGGCTGTATCTAAACCAGGGATGGCAATTCGAATCGGAATCGGAATTTGAATCGGAATTATATCCAAAAAATTTCGGTATCCAAATTCAAATCGGAATCGGAAAAAATCTCCGAAAAGTATTTTAATCCGAATTCGAATTCATATGGAATTACAGAATTT
>JAQFXU010000027.1:0-138671 GCA_034693705.1 Spatulosminthurus flaviceps | reverse complement strand
TGACTTCACCATTAAAAATTGGCAATTCCTTCGGAATAGTCTGCCTGATCAGTAACCGATCGATTCTCGACAAAACTACTTCGTTGTGATCCACTCGCTCAGCAGAAACCTCCTCCGTCTGAGTCTCGTTGCTCTGTACATTTTCAACAATTTTAACTTTTTCTGTATTTTTAGTTAAATCAATTAATTTTGCCTTTTGATTTAACCAAGATTCGCATTTTTCTGTTGTTGTTTGAAGTTGGCCCTCATTCAGAAACGTCTCTATGTCAACGTCAACAGCAGAAGCATCCGAATCCGCTTCCACGTCCATGCTCTCCAACTACATTTTCCTTTCAAACAATTTCATGCGACGTTCCATAAGTTGCTTTTCAAGTTGCTTTGGGTTTCTGGAGCAAGCCCCCGCACTCTTCGACTCTGACATACAGCAACAGCGCCATCTGCATTACCATCAGCTGTTTCCGCATTTCCCTTCTTTGGATTGTCACCCATAGCACCAATATGTTCGGCTCGATGGGCCATTGTTACGGTTGGAAATTCACTATTTCTACCGTATGATTTACTTTAATCGAAGGACCAGCACTACTTTAGTGCAATAACATCAATGAACATGAAACGAAACTTTATTTCCTATTTTCCCCGTATCTTTACAATCAATGCAAATATAACTTTAATTTTCAATAGGACCCTTGCCCTTAACTTGTTTCTTTCCTCATCTCTCGACTTGGAATGAGTCTGTGGCTTCGGTATTTCCTTCCATCTCCTCATCCTATCACCAAAATCATTGGCTAAATCTAAATTATTAACTTTTAACAATAACAACATTTAAACAAGCCACAGTCATTCCTTTAAACTGAATTTCCGTCGCAACAGTTACTATATTTTCCTAATTATCCTTCTCTTTCACTTCATTCGCACTGGGTAACAAAGGTTACCAATCGTGAAAGGGTACTTTAAGGGTTAGGAAAAGCTGGTTTACTCGCTAGTGAGTTGGTCCTTCGTTCATTTAACCAACACAGGGTTGGATTTAAAAAGTTTACAATTAAATTATCCGTGCTGTCAATCTGAGACGGCACAGGTATAAAGCCCGGGGATGCCGAGGGAAGAAGACCTGGGATGAGCTCCTGGTCCAGAAGAGCCTCGCCCAGAAGAGGCGACAAGGAAGGCCTCGTCCTGGTAGACAGGTCCAAGAGGGCCACCCAGCAGAGAGGTCCAAGAGAGGGCACCAGGATAGCTTCCTCCAGACGGACCTGGGATGAGCTCCAGGTCTTGGAGGGCAGCCCAGCAGAGGAGACCAGCCCGAGGAAGGCCTCGTCGGGGTAGATGACCAGGAGGGCCCCGCCGTGACAGAGGTCCAGGAGGGACTCGCCGGGACAGAGGTCCAGGAGGGCCCCGCCGGGTCCGGAAGGGACTTCTTTTATGATTTTTTTGATTCTGAAGGTTAAGTTTAATCATTATTATTTTTCTGCGCGCATCTTCGTACTGCATTTTTGCCTTAACTTGTTAATTAATTCATCTTCAACTCTTTCTCTTGTTCTAAAACCTACATAAAGATTTAAGATTGCTTATGAAAGGCAATATGCCACTGCACTGCACTGTTTCCAAATTCCAAACATAGGACTACAATAATAATACGCAATAATAATTTTCAAAATATAAATTATTTTGGAAATTATTATCTTGTTACTATTATGATTGTTACTAACACATTATAATAATAATTATCATTAGCACATTGTTACAGTTGGTTTTTAAGTATTTTGTATTTGTATTTTATTTTCAAGGTCCTGAGGCTTTCGCCCATGACCCGATCATTATAGCATTACATATTGCATTGCAATTTTAATATGTATGATTCTCTCATTTATAAATTCATGGTTACATCAAATTTCCACATTATTTAGATTAAAGATTATAATTCCCTTGTTAAATCCCATTAGAAAAAGGCAAATTCTGAAATTGGGAAATAATCCGAAAATGCCCGAATTTTTCAAAAATCCAAATATGGATTTGCAGGTTGGTGATATGGTAAAAGGGTGTTCTTATGATAGTAGTGATACATTAAAAATGTAAAACCCAGAGGTCAGCGGGTGACAGCTCGATAGGATTGCTTGTAAGAGGAAAACAAGTCACAATGTATTTTAACAATCTAAAGATTTGTGAGACAGTTTTCCGTATCCATATGTAACCTACAAATGTTCCCTCATGGTCAGTGTCTGATAATTCATCAAATCATTTCATCAAAGCTTTCTCGACTTATTATCCGAGGATTCATTGTAAAAAGAGCTCCTTTTTCCTTAAACAATTTGACTTGATACCACCATGCTATCTCTCCATCTCTCATTCCTTTTCTGAATGCCAATTACTAGTATTTATAAAATGTTGGTTGGCGCCTGATAGCTAAGTGGCTAGGATCTCGTATACGAGTGTCGTCTGAGTCCCGGGTTCGGATACCGGAGTAGCTTGTAGTTGGTATTAATGGAAAGGGGTTTTTTCCCACTGGGTTTTTCCCCTGACCACTCAGACATATGACCGCCTCCGCGAGTTTACAATGATGGCCCCAGAAAGCCGGAGTTACTCATAGTTAGTGTATCATACATTGAACTTTGTAAATAAACTGAAATAATAAAGGTTAAGATGGTTGACAACTCCTACAGACCTTAACAGGTAGAGGTTGGAGTATAAGCCCCGATATTTATTTATTTATAAAATGTTACGATTTTACATTGAAATATTTGTAATTCTTCCCTATGATCAACATAAACGTAAATAAAACCCAACTATTACCGATGGAACTCAAACTGAACCTCATAAAGGCTGAGGAAATGAGTTGTGTGTGAGAGACACAAATATAGCCATATAGCTTTTAACATGTTTGAAAGCAATCTATGAAGTGCAGTAAGTCACAAGTGTTATCCGCCGTCTCTAACATTTATTAGCGTTTGGAAAAGTATTTGTTTGTGTGGGTTTTTTAAGTAAAACCTAGTGGCTCTGAAAAATATTATAACTAGCATACATTTTGAAAAACTAGTGTTAACCAGTATGAAAAATTCCCAACGGCTGAAAAACAGTATGGATACTGCGGAAAAAACAATATATATATGGCAGCTTTAGGCTCAATATTCATGTGTTTGTATATAAATTATTTTGGACTAAAATACCGTTACCTTTCAATATTATTGCATTGATATCACAAACTATAAATTCATGAAGCTGGGATTTCTTCAAAAATTTATGAAAAATTTTGATAACATTCTAGGGGCATCTTTTGTTTCTACTCGTTGAAGATTGAATTTTTCCTGTAAATAAGGAAAATACGGGACAAAAATAACTGATATATCTTCTCAAAATTGACATTCGCGGACTGTGATAATTGATCCGCCATTCTCACATGCAGATCAATAATAAAACGACATACTTCTGATAATGGGATTAAAGGCCAAAATATCAACTCCCCTGCTTCCTCACTTCCTCCTGCTATATCTGCGCCATAAATTATTTCCGCCACTTTCTATTTTTCTTGATTAATTTGGAACTAAAGAATGGTTTCAATCGTGGCGCCTGATTTTTTGGATTTGTCTAATAATTCTTCCTGGCCATTGTGATCATTAGTAATGCATATAGTACTGTCTTCAAATGTCAACTATTTCAGAATAGTGGGTAGGCGCACTTAAAAGAATAAAATAATTGCAATGTACCTTACACCATAAAGCTTAATGGTTAGCATATGGGCATGTCAAATTATTTATTTTGAAGCCGAAAATATAGGTGTTCAGCGGTAGTGACAAGTAATAAGTTGTGACAGATTATATCAATACACGGATGGAAATAGTGTGGTGGTACCACCGAATGACGAATACACTGGAATCTGGTGGTTTAATCATAGTGGAAAAAGTATGACACTGCAGGTCCTTGTGGCATGAAACTCCTACGCGAACAAGCGTGCAGTTGGAAAGGGTAATGCGATACAGATAGATTGGAAGGAACTCAACGCTGAACTCTTGTTTATACGAGCAAAGTTCCAATGTTCCAAACGTCAGTGAGAGACATTTTAAACTGCAGCTCCGCACATTACAATGAAGAGCATGTCATATTATTTGTCGCAGGAGCTTAAGACCTAGGAAAATTTCTTATCGTACGATTAGATTAATAAATTGACTGGCTGAGAAGCTGTATAAGGATGAAGTTTTCCAAGCTCGAGTTCTTCTCCGACTGGGTTTGCTACCTTCAACATCTCAGCTCACTTTAGTCTGGAGAGTAAATTGTTATTATTATTGACAAGACTATTTACTGTAGATTCACCATATAGTGGCAGCCAAGGGATCCCAGAATAATTGCCAGTATAGCATTCCATGCATTTTTCCTATTAAGATTTAAGTTCACGTCAATTTTGAAGAAATCAACGGAAAATTGTATTAAAAATTGTTGTACGTCTAAACTTAATTTTGAATCCATTAAATGCCATATTGTGGTTGAAAATATCCTAGTTTTGACCACAAAGGAGGAAAAAGTGCAATGGCATAAATCTTATAAATTCTGCCACTATTTATATAGAGATTTATCAAACAACATCCATTTTAGCGTGGCAGACGCTTAGACGTGGGGAATCTCTGGGGTGGGTTTTAGACCGCCAAATAGGAAATACCATCTTAGGGGAGACCTATATACAGGAAATCTACTGTATAACAGTCATTTAGTTTTTTAATACTGCGTTTAGTAATACGAATGCAATATGAGTGCATCGATAGTGAATGTATCCGTGAAGAGAAATCTGAAGCGGAAACATTCATATGATTGCCCTTCAAAATATCCTCATCCCTATGAAGACAAGGAAAGAGTACGCGATCGTTTCTCGTGGACTAGATTCTTAAAATTTTCCATTGCCCTGAATTTATTGAATCTTTTGAGTTTAAAGTGCAATGTTCACGTTCATTATCCTGACAAACAACAAGTGTCCCATGTGATCCTTTTAATTCCACGATTGTGCAAACAAACAGTTACGTTTACTTTTTGGCTAGTCATTGCGCCTTTGAGACTCTCATACTCAAAAACCGGTGAGTATTCTTCTCCTCCTCGTTTGTATGAACGCACGCTTATTGTCAATAATGTGTACAAAAAATAATCATTTCACCAATTTTATTTTTACAGATGCAATATGGCTGAAAAGGATCTCGCAAAATTACAACCCTTACTACTGGCGAAAAAACCAGAGCTGCAACAGGGCAGAATCCAAACGTCGATTATTGATTCTGCTGCAGCTTCTTCAATTGCCCTTAATTCCACTTGTAGCTTTACTAATAGTTCCAGCTAGATCGGCTTTCACAAAAATCCGAGTTGGACGAACATCATCGGCAAGATCCACAACCATTTTCAAAACCAGAGGATGGCAGGTTTGTATATTTAAAAAATATTGATGTATATTTTCTATATCTCAATGCTTTATAAAAAGTAGGGTACAAAAGAGTTTTTTCTAATGAGTGAGAAGGAAGGATGAAAAAAGTATTTTTATCGTTGATATGCTTTATGGCATACCTAGATAATGTTTTTTCTTATTAAGCGTAGCAAAAATCCCAATTAAGAGAGTTAAATTCGGTGTAAGGAAATTAAAACGGGAAAAATATTATCACAGTAAAGACTCGTACTGTCGTACTTCACAGGGATTAATTTGATATACTTGGGGTATTAGGGATATTTTCAGTGTGTGTATAGATAATGGGCAATTCCAATGTTTCATAGTGTGTATACTTAATTAAGTACTGATAGAAATATAGTAGTATCCACTTTTTGAAGTTTCAGCCGAATATGAACGGTGTTTCACTTATGTATGGATGAGTTTTGTTTTTGTCTAATCCAATTTACTCACCCTGAGTTATCAACAGACACAACACCACGTTTCTGTCACATGAAACATCAAAACTAAACAAATGACTGATAATCTGCTCCTACGACTGTGCTTCATTGATTACTAGTTATTTATACTAGAAACATTAGTCATCAGTCATCATATGTTTTTGTAATGTTGTCCTATTCACGCAGCCTGTAGGAATAATTAATTTTCAGTATCTATTTTGGAACATTTACACCTTTTTTGGCATTTTAATAATGACCCGTGTTACTTAATACTGTAAAATATTTTATCCTGTAGATCAAATGCTACCGTATGATGCCCCTTAAGTCCCTATCAAATGCCTGGGGATTCGTCAATAATATTAACTTGCCAATATTTTTGCGGCCCATCATTCTTAACTTGTAAGGTTCTAAATTTCTGCCTCGCTTCTACTGAACAGTATGACATATTGTCCATCGACACCCACAGACGCAGTGACGATGCTTTACCGGTTTAAGAAAATGATTTCGTGTCCGGATTGATTTTGCTTAACAATTTATGATTATTATTCAGATACGTTAAGGCTTTCGGTTGTGACCTTGCTGAGGCAGAGATAGAAGACCTGACGTACTATAAAAATTTGGGGGAGTTTTTCCGCAGAAGTCTCAAAAGTGGTGTTCGACCTATCGATGGCCATAGCCCTATTGTAAGTCAAAGCTTTTATTGCTGGTTGATGTCTATAAAATATAAAACAGCTGACAGGAGTTAAAAGAAATATTAATTATTGTAGTTAATATCAGCAGGAGCAGAGAGAAATGATCTAGGATGTAACTTGTATTTTATCTAGTTCACGCGTTTACTCAGATTGCACTTTTTTGTTCATGCAAGATTAAACCCGCACTTTGATACCCTTTATCGAAACTTTTAACGAGTAAACAAAGAACACACATGCCGGAATTACAAACTCCGGTGGATGATATGAAGGAAATTTTTATTCAATGAGAATCACCTCTTGGTCTCATGAGGAAAATTACTTGAATATATATTTTCATAGTATGTAGCCAGTAAAAGCTATTTGAAAAATCGTACATCGCATCATTCTTGACCCCACTTATGTAAACTGCATGAAGGTCTCGGAAGCTTCGCATAGAAGAAAAATTGACGATGTTTCACTATTTTTTAGTTCCACATGTCATGATCTTGGCCACGGACAACTACAATATAGGTCAAATCTTTCAATGAATTTTCAGTCTGAATCGATTGTAAACTACCACATGTGTAACCTTCGGAACTTATTTCGTCAGAAATTCTGCATTTAGATTTATCTGAAAAGGAAATAAATTCATGGCAACGTACTTTGGAATCATACAAAATTTTAGTAAGGAAAGTGAATCTAAACTTACAAATACGTTTACTAGGTGTCCCCCGTGGATGGAACAATTTTACACTTCGGAGAAGTTCATGGTGGAACAATTGAGCAGGTAAAGGGTGTCTCATACTCCATCACGCAATTCCTCGGCCCTCCAACATGGACTGATGATCAGAACACACTGTATGATTGTGAGGCGTACACGAAGAAAATCCTTTACAACGAGAATGGGACATCCCTCTTCCACTGTGTGATTTATTTGGCACCGGGGGATTACCATAGATTTCATTCCCCAGTTGAGTGGAATGCTCATTTCAGGAGACATTTTGCAGGTGATTCTCAATTTATTTAAAAAAATCTGCACATTTGTGTTTAGATTACTATGGGTTTATAAATAGGGGAGCTACTCAGTGTAAATCCAAAAATTGCCAGTTTGGTTAACGGACTCTTCAGTCTGAATGAGCGAGCAGTTTACACAGGGAGCTGGAAGCATGGATTCTTCTCATTCACTGCAGTAGGAGCCACTAATGTTGGATCCATCAAGGTTTATGAAGACACAGTAAGCATGAAAATATGAATATTGTAAATAATTTCCTTTTCAATCGAAGGTGGATAGTTATTTAATAACCTGATTTCGCAGGACCTTCAAACTAATGTCCGACGACAGCCCAAGGGACTTTATAAGGACAAATTTTTCGAAGAGCCTTTACTATTCAAAAAGGGCGACAACATTGGAGAATTCAATCTCGGTTCAACAGTTATTCTTGTGTTCGAAGCTCCTTCAAATTTTTCGTTTTCACTGCAACACGGCAACAGAGTCAAAGTTGGGCAGTCGATTGTCCAGCATCTTCCCGCCCACCCCGAATGTTGTAGTTTATAAAGTAATCACAATAAACCCTAATGTTTTTAGTACACTAAGTGTCCTTTCGTGGGCAATTACTCAAAGTGAGTAACAACTATACTGCACGCATACTTTACACAAACAAATATTATGTATATACTAAATAGTAATAGCATCATTAAGAAAAATAAACACTCACTATCATTCAAAACCAAGACTGTATTTCTATAATTATCTACAATGAAAAGGCCGGTGACAGCTATAAAAGCACCGATCAGAATGTTTCGTTTATAAAGCAATCAAACTTGTTCTACAAATAATTCACACTATAATCTACGTGGATCTACGATTACGCTGATCATTTCAATTCTGCGTCAGTCTTCAGAACATCCCGGTCTGTTTCCGTGGTGTCAATGCCTTTGACTAGCATCGCCCGCTACAGTCATAACCAAAATCCAAAATTTTTGCTATTTATTTTTAGCTTAAATATTTGATGTAAGCCACATTTAAATCAATAAAAAGATGACTCAACATGTCAATCAAGACCCACATGCAAAAACCCAAATTTCATAATGCCATGCCAGTATTTAATGCATACAATTGACCGAGTCAACTTACCCGAACACACTCCGAGTATAATTTCATATAAGGATCGCAAACTGATAAATCCTTGTTTCCCTGCAAGAATTTCTCCGAGAACCAACTGTTAAAGCATTCATCGTATTGATACTTCAACATATTGCACTCTTCGCTTATACTGTTCATGAACTGGCAAATATAAATAAGAAACATGTTACACAAGTAATCCAAATTATCCAAAAATCCCATCATATAATTTATTAACTTTAAGTAAGTCGTTTCAAAACTCAACGATTTTTCGAGTAAGGCAATTTTACCTGTGGTGATGCGGGAACTGTGTTAGGTTGTTTCTGCTCAGGCTGACTCATGATGACTTCCCAGTCAACGAAGTTGACCTTAATCTATACACAAGATTTCCAAAGAGTTTGCTTGATCCGTTGATCCACCACTGTCGATACAGCTAATTGTGAGTAGGAAATTGAACGTCCTACCCACTGAATAGATTCCCACTATTCTTCGATTTTAGATTTCCCCTTATTTTTCTTAGTTGCCTTAAAACTCGCTAATGATTCCAATATTTCCAATCAACAAACCGAAAGATAATGACACATGTAGTTACTTACGTATTTCACACTCGGAAATTAATTTTCATAGCAAGTAAACAGTAGAGTTTTAATAAATGAATTTGAATGTAATTTTGACATTTACAATCTTTCCTCTTTCCAATAAATTATGCAACTGTAGCGCTTTAAGAATGGGTAAATGACCTTATCGGCGAGGAACGAGACTGGCGAGGTATCGAGAAGGTTTGCGTTTAATTACACCAATGCAAAAGTTCCAACTGATTGTTCGGAATCAAAGGTACAAGTACAAACTTAGGTAATAGGGACCAAATCAGCACGTTGAAAAAATCCAAGAAATCGGAACTAAGGTATGGTAGCGTATATGGGTTTTTAGTGCTTAAGTTTAAAAGCACACTTATGATTATAGTGGTTTTATATTTTTATTTTTTATAAGTAAAGTGTGTAAGTTTAGTTAAAGCATGTAAATTTAAACTTTGCCGCCACACCCGTAACAAACCTGGGCAGTGTTTTGTGTACGCACAGGAATTTTACATATGTTTTAGTTCACTATCTAATTCACGTGTTATTTCCGAAGCAAATTGTACAAATTCTCGGCGGGCAGCCAAGTAAATTGCGTTTGTTAGCGAATGATTCTCAAAGAGAAAACATGAAAAATATTCGGTTGCAATAAAATAACTGGAGTGTAGGGGTTCTAAAAACAAGAATTAAGGTGACCCATATTTGAAATGGGGGTTTTTTCTTTCCAAAAAATAGTGAATATTATTGAATTGTGTTTTGTGAACTTGAGAGTCAGTGATTGCTCATAGTCAAGTGACCCAACCTAAGTAAAAGAGTGCTGAAATCATATTGGAAATCGAAAAACTGGGGAGAGAAGTCCCAACTTTATTGACATTATTCGTGAAAGTGAATAAAGTTAAGGGACTATTGATATTTTGAGGGCGAAACATTGGCAGTTGGCAATTAACAGATTTTCGGATGTGAGATTGTGAGGGATAAAAAAGGTGGTGTAGGAGGCGATATAGATCATTCGGAATGTGGGGTCATTGATGTGAGCTTGGTAAGTTGACATTTATTACGCTGCATAGATTGAGTTTGGCATAAAATATAATTTCAGTGTGTTTGTATAATATGAGCGCGTTTTTGTACTGTATGTAGCAGTTATAATTTGTCACCATGGGTTCGGTTAATACGAAAGTAGCATATGCAGCTGGATTCTCGGCATTGGCTGGTATCATCATCTTTGTTTTCTTTGGACCCGGAGGTGCAAGGCAGAGGAAGCAGAGAGGTAGGGAAAAATTTGCGTGTATGTTACATTAATTAAGGTCATAGGGATATTGCAGTTGTGAGAGATAGGAACGGATGTTGAAAATGAAAAAGTTGCACATGTCTTTTATTGTGTTTTGTGTTGCAGAACTGCAGGTGAAGGGCTTGCAGAACTTGGGCTCAACGTGCTACGTCAGTGCTGTCATACAAAGTTTGGCAGCTTGTGAGCATTTTAAATCGTTTTTAGGTTCATGTTTCCAGCGGTATAATCCCGTAGATAGTAATGGAAAATGTATCGTCAATTCTAAGAGTCAGCTTTTCCCGTTGGTTGCAGCCTTACATCGAGCTTGCTTGTGTAAGTTTAGTTTTCTGAATGGATTTTCAGGCTATCAACTTTTGCGAATGATATTTCATGGTATTTACGCTGTGTCAGTTAGGATGTGAGTATGTAAGATAAAATGCAAGTGTTTACTTGATTTTTTATGTAGTTGTGAATCGCCAGAGCCGGAGTGACTCCAATGATCCTGCTCCTCAGATTCATATTCTTCGTGTTTTGTCGTCCTTGAATTACAAGTTACCTAGAGGTAGTGAGCAAGATTCATTCGAGCTTTTTGAATACATTATGTCGGGCATTCAGGAAGAGATGGTGAAAATGGTCCAAGAATCCAAAGGGAACGACTACGCTTGCTTGATACCTAATGCCGAACCAGAAGACGCCCAACTTGTTGAGGTTGTGGTGGAGAAGATCGATGGAAATTTAAAGGTTACATCAGTAGGGAAATCAACTGCGAAGGCTGAAACACATCAGCCAGATGTGGATGCTAGTGGTGATAAGGGATCGAAACATATGCAGATTCTTGGTGACCATATTCCAAAGAATGCCGAACTAAATACATTCGAAAATTCCCAAGTTCCGCACGTTAACCACCGACTCGGATATTACCATTCTACGAAAAGAACACTACTTATCAACCCGTTCATTGGTTCTATTGCATCAAGGTTACAATGCTTATCTTGTTTATCGCAGGTTAGTTTTTCATTTAAATTTTTAACTTAATTTCAAGCGTAAGTTTAAATGCGTAGGAAAGTAAATGAACCTTTGTTGTGATGATTTCGGAGTTGTGTCGCTACTCGCATAAATAATATTTATTTTTGTACAGAATCCATGGAACATTGAAAAATTTCACGGTTTTTCGTTGCCCTTACCGCAATCTAGGACTGATCGAATAACTCTTCGAGATCTCATTGACAATTACGTAAAAATGATAATAGTTCATGAAGTTGAATGCGACTCTTGCTGTGAAAAGAATGGTGTCAAGACTAAATCTTCGTTTTCAAAACTTACAGCTATCGCGAGGGTTAGTCTTACTTAATATTATTACGCACACAAACCAGCATTTACCCAGTGCAGTACTATTTACATCATTATATTTTCGAATTTGCACGGTCTAATAAAACAATATTTTTTCACAGCTGCCCAAGTCACTTTGTTTTCAAATTCAACGGTCCTCTTGGGGTTCATCTGGAAGCCATAAGCGCTCGGACTTTGTTGTCTTCAATGAAATATTAGACTTGTCAACTCTTCAGAGATTTCAAGATGTGGTAAGAGCTGAACTCCAGGGAATCTCACAACTTCCGTCAAACCAGAAAAACATTGATGTCGCCAAAATGTATTCAAATAGCCCTCCTCCTATGCGTTTTTTCAGATCTCAATATCGCCTTTGTAAGTCCAGCAATCCTTTTATTTTTTAGCTGTAGTTAGAAATGTTATCATTTTCACCTTTTGTTTGTCTCGTTTTAAAAATAATGTAATGTTTAAAATATGGTTTATTGTTACCAAAATGTCTGCGTGTAAACATTGGGCATAAAAATTGTTCTCAAAAAAGTAAAAATCATCTCTCCCCCATAATTAATAGCTCTCGCTATACGCCCTTCTCCTCCGGCCCCTTTAATGCATGGTGTTGAGGCCATTTAAAAAATTTTTGAGCTCCGTTTTGATTATGATACCTTCGCTTTGTAAATACTTGTCATAGAGTAGGTAGAGTTACCGTTGATTCCCGGCGTTTTTGATATAATTTGATTTTGAAAGAATTTATTTCTCAGCAAGAATTGTTTTTCTCAAAACCTGCAGGACTGATTTCTATTGTGATTGATTGAAAGTCATTGCTAGGGATGTTATAATTAATACCTACTAAGTATTTAATTTTTTAAGAAAATGCGAAGGAATTCTTCAAAACTACATTAAATTTAATAACTTTTTCTGAAAACTTAGACACCAATAAATTTCATCACAAATTTTTAAAAATTGTAACTAAAATTATTATGCATTACTATGTGTGCAAAAATTTCGATGAAATCGGTGCCGTAGTTTTAGGAGAAAACATCGTTTCTGTTTTTGGTTTCCTTTTTATTACTCAGAACTCGCAGAACAACTTCAACCAATAAGGAATTGACCGTTTCTCTTGGTCTAAGGAATGTTAAAAAAATTGATCGAAATCATACTATTTTGAGCTAAAGGTTTAGATTAATTACACGTCGTTCAATATTTTTGTGGTGTTAATAGGCTCTGTGATTAGCCACTGTGGTGCAACAGATTCTGGACATTTCATCACGTTTCGGCGTGGTTCAATTGACAAGGATACGTGAGTTTACTTTACTGTGTTGAAATTTTAGACTAAAAAAGTCCTTCCTCATTTTTTACTTTGATTTTTCAGATGGTTTTTAACGTCTGACGAAGACGTCTTGGAAGTCCCAGTGATGGCTGTTTTTAATTCTAAAGCCTATATGCTTTTCTACGAACTTATTGAACCAAATGGAACTATTTTCGATGGATAAGCAAATAAGCATTAGGAACGTTTATGTTGACAACGAGGATACTAAATATAATATTTAATCAAATTAATGCGGAATGATAACCATGTCGTGATTCTTTAACAGGTTTTATATCCGAAGCTGCTTGTCTAGTTCAGCATAGTCAACAGATATTTTTGTTTATTTAAACTTTCGTGGCTTTAGTATAGATTTTGTTGTTCTCGCATGCCATTTTTCCTTCTGTTGACTTCCATGAAAGTATTTATTAATTATGGAGTCGATGTTGCAGCCTGGACGAGCTACTGTTAATCACCACTAGGGTTCCGAATGAAAAATGTTATTGGAGTTTATTTATGGTACAGTGATAATTTTTACTAAAACGTGTTCCTTTTTTACTGAAATAACCTCGCGAGAATTTATTACAGCAAAAATGCACGTATTTCTCGTTAGGAAACTCAAGCAAAATATTGAAAAATGTTATTCAAGTATTACCTTGTTATATAATGGATTGGTTTAATTAACCTTAGTTAATTAGTTTAAGTAGGTTGACTCAGTCGTTGGCAGGTTTTCCGTAAGTTTTCCTTCACAAATGATTAGTAGCTCAGTGAACCACACCTAATATGTTCGTAATCTCAGATCCAGTCATTGCGTATATAACTTAACTCTCAGTCGTGTCTGTTCTTGTTATAGAATGCTTGCAAATATTTCGTATGAGAATAAGCATGAAGTATGTGAAAAACTCGGGCAAGGTAGTTTAATAAGCCTTTGCCTATTTAGTCTATAAAGTTTCCCGGTTAATCCTGTAGTTATTTTATCACGCACATTAGCAGTGCGAGAATGTAGTCATCAAGGAGGTCTTACGAGAATAAACTTGTGTAATTTTTATGATTCCTACAAAGAAACTTTCATATTTTTAACTTTTTAATTAACTGTTCGTGTGGAATCGATCGATGATGGAAACTTCTTGATTAATAAAAAGTCTAGTAGACGATAAGATTGCAGCCTGTCTGCATGACTGATACTAAGATACAGTTGACAAAAGTTTTAACATGCATTACGTAATATGCGGTTGTAGGAATGATACAGCTATTCTGGTCATTGTATTCAACTTCTCCGTAGCTCGTTGTTCTAAACCCCACAACTGCATCATTTAAGTTAATTTAATATATTTGCCTATTATTTTGTACCTGAATGTTACTTGTATTCACACTTACGTGGGTCCGCATGCTTAGGCTGAAGTCTTCTTAAACTACGTACTAACGTACTACGAAATACATTTGTAAATAATTCAATTTGTACTTGAATTTTTGCTATATTCTCGTGTGATGAATTGAAATTTTCGAAGAAAGTGCTGACGCTATAAGTATGGCTATTTACATTGAAATAAAAACGTTGAAACAATACGTTATGAATATATATTCTATTTTCTGTCCGATTATTTTTCGAATACTATTTTCTCAAATGATTCTCAAAACTTGGCAGTTAATAATAATAATAACTGGGGGTTTTATTGCCTTTAAGTGCATGCGCAATTACAAAACCAGTATTGCATCGAAGATAAAAACACTTCATCGCTATTGGTTTGAAACAATAAGCATATTTGTTTGCATAGTAATTGAAGGTTGCATAATGCATCTAATTGCATATAAGATAATCGTATCTTATGTAATATTTCCCATTCACTGCTATTTAATTGATTTAGCTGCCTTGTGACCTTATATTAGGTATAGTGGAATTAAAATATCTACATCTATTACAAAATATTTCCTTTACTCTAGTTTTAGACCTAGTGTTATGTGTTATATTTGCTCATATTAATATTGACATTTAGTAAGTAGTTCATGAATTCGGCCAGCTTTCCAAGTATATACACCGGATTCCTTGGAAACAAAGTGCCATTTTCGAGAAACCATTGTTCCATGTCCCTCATTTACTCCGGTTCATTCCTTCCTTCACATCTGTTCTGATTGAGAGGCCGACTAAACAGAAATAGTCAGCATTCGTTATGCCACTGCTTTTAAACTTTCGAATCAAACTAACAATAAGCACTAATGTTAACCTCATCTTCACAGTCACACATTATGAATGAGCCAACAGCATACACATTTTGATTTTAACTCACGTTCAGATTCGCTTTATACAAGAGCTGGAAAAACTGAAAGCATTTTCTATGTTTCGGAAGCATCAAATTAATGAATATAAATGTCATGACAATGCAATGAGAAGAACTTTCCATTACTATTACATTGCCGTCTTTGCAATTTGTCAAGATCCAGAAGGATAGAGCGCACTTCATTTCATGGAGTAGCCATTCCAATGCACAATATTTTCAAACTAAATACTTCGTTAGTCAACTTTCTGGTAAAATAATGGAACGTCAACTCATTAACAGAGTAAATTTATCCCCCCGATGATACGCGCTTGCCATAAATCACAATAATCTAGCCAAGAAAATTATTAAATACCATTATCCCCACGATGCAATATAAAAGTAAGTATCACCAACAGGATAGATACACTTTAATTTATCTTCATCCTGTGGCCTGTAACAAGTAAAACTGAATAATTATTGCTCCATTGCATAGTACTGAACTTTCCTGCGATAATTGTACCTACATTTACGTGTACGTAATACATGCAGAAGTACGACTTTTTCATACCTATCTCACTATCCGAGCTTCCACCCTACAATCTGCACTCAAGGAGATCGTACCCAGAAGATTTCATACAAAACCCATTGATCATAATTATTTTCAATTAGAGTTGTCATCGGCTTGGGGGAATACTCACCGGTCGCTGATGGAAACATGCAGCTTTCACTTGTGCACAAAGCTAGGATGAAAAGATCTGCAGTGAACAAAACCTCGAACAACACATTTCCAACAGGCTCCACAACTTCGCTGTTGTAAGTTAGAAGGAAAGAAAATCTAATATGAAAATTTTTATTCATCCATTAGTTTTAAAATTGTACTGCCCACATAATATTTATTATCAATTCCCTCGTACAAATCCCTGTGTGTGTGTGTTTGTATTTTAATGGAGACAGTAAAATGCAGTTTTTTTTTCATGTAAAAATTAGCTAATACAAGGATGATCGTCGAGAGTCTGAAAATACATTTGATTGCCAAAAGTTGAGTCTCCAATGTACTGGAAGTACATAATATCCCCAACCATGAAGCTGAAAGCTTAAAAATAATAATAATTGTTTTTGAAATAACTTTTTTGCATGCGTTGAATCGATTAGTTTTATTTCAAGCGACAATTCATATCTATATCCGCAGTATTAATTTATACATACATAGAGTTGGTTTAGTTGTCTATAATGATTATTCCTTACGGATAAAAATTGGCACATTGTGTTGCGTACTTGTTAAGATTATTCCCATAAATGAATGGCAAATAACTACAGAGAAGTATTGTAGAGATACAATTATTGCTAAAATCACTACACATTAATTATTTATTGTTTGAAAACTGGTATTAAACTTTCGAGCAAAATCTACAAACATTTTTAAAAGAAATGATACTAAGCAATTTACATACCCTAACACGAGAAATGTGCATTCAGTAGTTTTTTTTGCTTCAAGGAAAAATTTCAAATTACATTAGAAGTCATTAAAGTAGAGTTATCACAAGGACGCACTATTAATTTATAGGTATATGCATATTTTGAAGTACATTAATTTAGAGAATTTTTTTAATCTTCCAAATACATTGACAAAACAGGTAACTTTAAGTAGCCGGACTTATCGTGATGACATTTTGACGGAGTTTTCATGTCAGCAAATAGACAGTTATTGTCACAATAACAGCATTTAAATAGAGAGGACGCTTGAGTAAGTTTTAAATAGCAAATAAATTATCATAGGCTTTTACAAAAAAACAATTTACCAAAGACTTTAATTTATAGTTTTACAATAATACTTGTAACACTAATGTAAATATCGGAACTGTGGAAGATGCAAGAGGAGGAAGAAATAAGGAGTTTTTCCCAATAGTCTGCACAAAGGCAAGTTGTATGTAAATATGTATATGGTTAAAACTCAACACATATGGAGCATTTTGAGAGAGGATATTTTATAGGGGAACATCAACAACAGATTTCTTCCAGGAAGTATGCACCGAACATATATTTACATGTCTATGTCTATATACTATAATATATATAAACATGGCATTACGAAAGATCTTTTAGTTTTCGGTACATACTTTGGACGTAAGTAAAGACACATTTCCAATCTGGTCTTCTTCCCATGACGACCATATCTTCAACGTCCAAGAGGGGGTAGATATCAGCTTTCTCTCTAATCGTAAAAAAAGTAGAAGGACCAGAGTTTAATCCTATTTCAAAGACTATTGAGCATGTTCTCATATTTTCTTAAGGATTTACTATAAATTCTCCATAAGCTATTCGAGATGATTACATTCAGATGAACTTACTCAGCAACTTTGAAAGCCAATTCAAAATTTTGCCGTCGATTTTTTTGATCCAATGCGTTGTAGTCGAAAGCGTCGGGATAGAAGTGATGTATTAGGGCACAGAAAGCAAGTCCGTCACTCCAGCTACTTGAGAAGTTTTCTATTTTCACATTCTGTAAAAAGGATCACAGTTTCAATTTCCATCATTACTCCTACCACAAGAAAAAAGTCTCTCGATGCAAGACCGAATAAATCCGCCAATGTATTATACACATACTATACTCGACAAACAAACAATAGGGCTACTATACAGTAAAATACGGACACGAATTCAAGCTTTTTTTACAAATGTACTCATCCTCACACACAAGCACACACATACATATACACAGAAACCCAACATAAGTTTTTTTGACACGCTAAAGCTGTAATTAAATATTGTGACAAACGCAACGTAGGATACAGATATATTAGTAGAAGATGCCCTCAATCACGAAGACCCTTTTTCCTGCCCATTGGTCTCAATATATTTTATAGACTACGTTGCAAACTTCAGAGATCTCTTGATACTTCCAAGCAATGGAATTACCTCCCATCGGACATAAATTCCGTGCGTATTCATTAACAAACTGTAGACTCCCACTTTACTATACAATACACGATGACTAAAAAGGATAAATATATCCAGCTAAATACATATATACGTAAACAATATACACCTATGCTCCAAAAAACTATTTTCTACCTGCAACTTTTCCCTTTTAATCTGATCCATAAGCTCTGTTATCGTACATACTTGTTTACATGTTGTAAGCCCATAAAAGTGATTTCTTATAAGTACAGAGTAATTAAAGAGTGAGAGAGAATGTCCTGTGTTGCAATTTGCAATATAACCCCGTATAGGATTATACTAGAAAAAGTTACTCTTGATTATTATGACGAATTAATTATTTTAAAATAGTAGAGTAAAAGTATGGAAAAATATTTGTAATAAAAATTTACTGGAAAAGCAAAACAATGGAACTCTCGTAAGATAATTGCGATTTAAAATTTAAAATGTTACCCAAGTCTACAAAGATTTTTATTATACCCAATGTTTAAGAAACATGCATGATTTAGAGAGATCAATATAGAGTGAAAGTTACAATAGAGTGACCAATAAGAGTGAACATAAATAAAGGAATAAAAAAAATATCTACAGCATATTTCAAAATGTAATAATTGGTTTAGATGGAGCATGGATCTTTGATAACCTGGTAATCCCGAGTCCGGCATTGGCACCAATACAGAAGCACGTCTTTAGCACTAGATGCACTCGATTTCAACGCTTCATTTGTGAATTTGAATAGAGGGGCCCCTGCTTTATTCCCACTAGCAGCACTGCATTACCCATTCACCAAACAACCAATATAATGTCCCATCAACCACAATATTTGCTTAAAAAGACGCAAAACGACAATAACAAGTTAAAAGTAATTCTCATTCAAAAGCGGTGATGGAAAGAGAGTGAGAGCGTGAGAGAGAAAGACAGAGCGAGAGAGAGAGATAAAGAGTGAGAGACAAAAAATGCAAACATAACAATAGAGTTTTATATGTCATACTATTTGTATCATATTGAAGTGCATATGATATGAATATGTATGTTAGTGCCTCTTATGTCTCTTTGTTAATACTTCCTTCCTTTGCCAATTTTCATCAGAGCATCATTTGTACCATCATTTGACAAGGACGATAAAAAAGGCAAAAAAAAAAATCAAGCAAAACCCACAAAAAATAAGTGTTTGCCAAAAAGAGAAGGACGGACACATAAAAATATATGTACATAATTTTTTTTCAAAATAAGCTAGATATTTGTGGCTCTGGTAGACTGTAACAGTTCCCAAATCCAGAGGAAAGTAAGGATCATCTTCAAGAATTTTTACAGTCTAAAGGGGAAGTTGAATAAAACAAGTGAAAAGGTTACGTCAAGAGTGTAATGGAAACTTTAATAAATGATGCATAGGACAAAGTTTCCCCAGAGAAAAAGACAATGGGAAAGTTCAATGATGAAAATTATGAGAAGCCTTATAGCTTTATGAACAAGATCAGTGAGGAGTATACATGGTGAGGGTAGTAGTAGCTATATGAAATGGAATCGAGGGATAAGATCATGTCCCAAACCACCTTTTTCCATCTGCTTTCTTCCCTTCATAAAAAATATCTTTCTCTTCGCAAACTCTCAACTATGCATATATAACTTGCAATTTCCATAAAGGGTATGTGCATAAACGTAAGAAAAAGTCATAACAATTTTTGAAAATGCAATAAACTCAAGTGGAAATTTACAGCTAAATTAATACTCATAGGAGGACTGACTGACAAAAACAAAAGCTACGAAAATTTAAACAAATAACAAAATACAAAAAGCTCAGTCAGATTTGTGCACTAAAAGATTAAAATAATGATGGCCACAAACATTTATTTTAATTATTGACGCCGACTTTCCAATCCAATTATTATCATAAACGTGTAAATAAAGCTATTTAAAAACATTTAAAATCTTACAGGGATTGTTGATCCAATTGCTTAAATTTATTAACGGAGGATACTCCGGTGGTCTGACTCGTGGATGTGGACGAGGAAGAAGACTTAGATGATGACACGAATTTCGAAGAGCTGCTCACCGATTTACTGTCACTTGACACACGTTGTTGTGAGCTTTGACCTGAAATAAAAACTTGTAATAAGGCCAAGCCGTACGATCTCAACAATTTACTACCAACAATGCATACTCAACAAATCTGTATTTACAAAAATCCACAAGAAAAAAAACACAAGTACCCCAACAAAAGCAGTATAAAAAAAACAAGCTAAATATTTCTTCCTAAATTCGATGTCAAGACTGCGTGAGAATTTAAAGGAAAATAAAAGAGACAAAAAATATATACTGGAAGAAAAAAAGCATCGATTTTTTACACCAAAAAAGCAAGAAGAGGAGGTAGTCTAGCCTATTCATTCAGGTCATTTGAATGCGTAAGAGTTTTGTTTGTAAAAGCAATTGTAATAAGACTTGTGTAACTGCATTCAAAATTGTTGTAGGCACCATAAAGCGGCATCAAGCTATTAGGTAAAAGTACGAGAGGATCATTTTTATTCATTATTTTTTTTATTACTCTCCACTATACATACACTAGCACCTAATGGAAGGGATTTGCGAGAAACAAAATTACATGCATTAGTACTTTTGTTTGTAGCAGTTATTTTTGGCCACCGTCTCTATACATGTGAAGAAGGTTGGTCAGACACTTGTTATGTAAATATCATTTATTAACCTACCACTCCACTACATACATATATAGTAGTATCTTCCACTACAGAAAACATAAGGAGGAGGGGGAGAGTATTATATATTCTGCTACAATCCTACGACATAACACGCCATATAGTGGATAAGTTTCTCTATAATATTTCTTTTGTTATGTGTTGTGTTGTACTTTTTTACATGTTTGGATAATAAACACAATTTTATATACACAAGATTACGAGGATGGATATACTCTACACAATGTACGGTGTCACTCATAGGATGATATGATACGACAATGGAAATAAAAATCTCCTGGACAGAAAATTAATAGTACTCACATCATCTGGAATGGTTGATGTGGAGGAGAAAGCACATAGGTTTATACAATTCTCGAGAATGATGCTCATTGCAATTTGCAATTCTCATAAAGGAGACAAGTTGAGCATGCACAAAAGAAATCACATATGTATATTTATGTATAGCACATATGTAGTTACATACATACATACACAGTAAACATACGAGTATTTTCCCCCGACAAACAAAAACGTATTGAGCAATGGAAAGTACAATGGATAAAAAAGAATTTGTAAAAAAATACATATATATATATATATACATACACGGAGAGTGAGAATAGAGTGAGAAATATCTGAAAAGAAGATATTATGAAAGAAATGAAAATGAGCTACGTGCACTGGAACCCAGATATTTTCACTGAATGTTTATGGACACTTTCGAGAAGAATGGATGGATCATAAAAACTCGACATTTTGCTCCTACTATATGAATTCTCTTGAAAAAAAATAAAGTTTTGGCACAAAAGATCATGACAATTTTTTTTTGCTAGCATTAAAACTTCCCTATACATAGTATTTTGCAATAGTAGTCATAAGTTTAGTGTGTAGAGAGACACCAGAGACAGACATATATAGACAAGGAAATTCTCATTCAACAAGAAGAAGAAGGCGAAGAAAAAGTAGTAGAAGAAGAAGAAGAAAAGAGAAAACACTGGAGAGAGAAAAAACATGAACGAGGATGGAAAAAGCTATCCATGACAAAAAATATATTGAAAAATGGATAAAAACATGAAAAGCAGTAATAAAAATCGTACACTTGTTTTTGCTATTTTCATAATAATAATAGTAATTGAAAACAGTTAAAGAGGGATGTTTTTTTTTCTCTGACTTTCAGGCATTATAAACTTCCCCCTTGGTTGTCATTGGAGGAGAGGGGGGTAAAGACTTAAAATGCATAGCAAATTATTATTTATTGGATTCGTCGAGAAACTTACACTGAATGGCCTGGGCTTGAGAGTCAAACTCAGAAATAGACTTGCTGGTAACAGAAGAAGAAGAAGCACCAGCACTCACAGCCTCAGCAATCACACTAGATTTCGATTCCAGTTTACTCATACTAGCTTTCGCTTCCATTGAACTGTTTAAAGATTTCGATTTCGATTCCACTGTAATATAAAAACAAAAAGATACAAAATATTGCTGGTGCAGCTCAACTTTCGTATTTTGTATTCTTTTTGTCTCCCTGTGATTTCATCTTATTTGAGATATTATACAGAAAAATAATCATCTCTTCACTCAGACTGTCCTTGGTATGTATGTACGTATATATATTATTTTATATACAATTATTATCATGTAGTTTCCATTGGAGGAAGTCCCTGAAGTAAACCCCTTTGAATGGCATCACTTTTTATATGAGCATAGTAATTTCGTAAAAGTAAATTCCCATTTTTCCTTTAGCGCTTTAAGTTAAGATCTTTCCGGCATACTTACACTCTTATGGGCAATGATTGTATTTACTGGAATAGATTAAGAAATTTATTGTACGGAGGATCAACATAAAAGTACTCTTAAATAACTCAGTTTAACCTCCGGGATAATTCCGAAATTACAGCCTGTAAACACAACCACAGCAGTTTCTCAAGTTTTTTCCTCCATGTTTATGTTCTGTAAAATAAGATCGTCACAAATGGCCCCAACTAGTACTTCTCAATTTCCTCGAATCACATTCAAACACTCAGAGACCCTTTCAGTTGAGATATTGTGAAACATCCCAGAAACTTTAAAGCCAATTCAAGTGTCTAGACAGTGAGTCTTTAGTATTTCAATGTGCTGCAATGCTTGCAAAACATTTTTTCAAATTTTCTTTTCAATTCGCATTTTTCAAAGTACTGGGTCCATTTAGTAAAATTTAAATGAATAGTGTAAGTGATTCGAAATAATTTAAATGCAGTTAAACTGTTTTCAATTTTTCACAATTCAGTTCAAAATTTGTTTAGTTAATTTACTGACAAGGTGTTAACTTTCGCTACAATCCTTGTCATTATTTAGCCTGGAGGAGCGTTAATTGTTTAGCATGTGGTAATACCGCTGGTAGTCTCATACCTTGTCCTCTCATGTAATAAATTTGGGTTGAAAATGCATACTAATTGTTACTAATCATGAAAGTAAGGCCTGAAAAAGGATGACACAAATAGCAAAGGCTCTTTGGCCACGACATAGTAAAAATGAATAGTTACTAAAAATGAAAATCAGGCCTCAATGACGACAAAAATAGCAGAGGCTGGATGGCGACAAGGTGAAAACTCATTACCCTAAATCTGTGAAATCTACATCCTCACGACATGATTTCATTTCAACGTGTAGCAACCTAGCAACTGCTCCGATGACCTGACATGGAGTTTCTACAAAAGGGTTGCACGTGTTGTCACGTTCGTTTCGTTCAATGTACAAAATTGTAAAGAACATACGTGAGTATTGAGTACGGATTCTTTTCCTATTGGTTACAATTTCTGCACTCTTGGAAATAAAAGGAAGCGAGGCCAGGCCACGGTATTTACACTTTTACGCCACTTACCATGCTCATGTAAAAATAGTATACTTTGTATTCGAAGTGCTAAAAAGTCGTACGTTGACCTAACTGGAAGTAATAATGTATGGGTGAAGGAAGAGGAATATTGTGGGTAGAAGTATGAATGTTGGCTTGAATAACTCATGGTATTTTCTCAATTGTAAGACTTTCTCCCTGAAATGAGCCCTGTCAAAAAATGGTTCCTCGGCAATTTCACGGAAACGACAATAATAATTATTCTTGGAACTTTTTCTACGCAATATTAACTGCGAGTCTCATTGTGAGATAATTATATGCACTATACTTGCGGTAATAGCAACAGCTAATAACAGAATGAGAGATCATTGACAACGACAAATTTTATGCTGAGATTTCGTTTGTATACGGAGGTATGTGACTATGTGAACTTACTTTGTCTTATTAATGAGCGGTGTAGAATGGTGAGTAATGAGTTTGTGACACTACATTTAAGAATTTGGTATGTTCGACGGAGAGGCTGTTAAGTCTATGTATATACATTTTAGTTATGTAATTCCTATATAGTATAAATAATGTAGTAGCGGCAGTAGTAATAGTAGCAGAATACTTTTGGTACATAATGAGCAGACATACGAAGCAGGAGCAGACATTACAAGCATATTGTATTGCATGTTTTTTTAGATATATTAATAGAGTGTCACCATATAAGATAACAAGTACATAATGCTACTTGAGCGAAGAAAGTCGAACTTTTTGGCATTTCACAATGCCTGTCACTCGGAGCTCACCAACTAATTCTAAGTTGTTAATCGCAATGTCATTCCGTTCAAAATCAGTACGTTACACAATGAGCTATTTATTTTTATACAAACACACGTTGGGTAAAAGAATTTCAGTTGGGGAAAAATCGTAACAATTTTTTTACGAATCCAACCCAACTTTTAAAATCCCATACCGGATGCCTTGAAGAGACTCTCAAAGATTTCGTCGACATCTTCCTCACCATCTGACAGGGATCTTTGACGGTGCATGATCTTACTGTGTGAAGCACTCTTGCGTAATTGAGAGGATTTCGAGGACTTTTTCTCACCACCAAAATATGCTTCTAAGTCTCTTTGCTTCTTTTCAGCACTGTCAGGTGACATTTGGGCTTCGAATTGTTTTGGGAACATAACTTGAGACTTGGGGAGAATCGGTGGTTTCGTACGTGGACTAGGAGGGACGACAGGTAGTTCTTGAACAGATATGAACAAGGACTTTGTACGGTCGAAAATACTTGTGCCGGATGCAGTACGCTGAATTTGGTCATTAGTGGATGGAGGGGAATTCTGAGAGTAATGAGTCTCTTTCCCTCCTGGTCCTCCTCTACCATTTGTAGTAGTTACATTTGGCGTGGAAGCAAAATGTTCAATGGGTTTGGGAGGTTGAGGTTGAAAGTATCTTTTATTTACTTCCTCATAATCTGTCCTCGGACGTGGAAATTCAGACAAACTCCTTTGCCTAGGGACATTGGGATTTTGATCTCTAGGTTTCTGACTCTCCTCGCGAATAATGTTTACTGCAGTCTTAACAGGTGGGATTGGATTCGATCTTAAATTATTTTGTTTCTGGAGGATTGCATCTCCTGAAACTGATTTCGAGAGAGGTGACATACTTTCGGGACTGGCCTTGGGTGGGGAGGCTGCTACTGCTACGGGTTTTTCTGCTGGCCGAGCAAGCGGTGGTTCCCGTTGGTATTGGTTCAATAGAGTGCTTATGCTTGACCTTGCATTAGTCCTCTGATTCCCATCTCCATCATGCCTGGACATGACTTCCCTCTGGGTTATGGTAGCCCTTTGTTGTTGAGGTCCTCGCATGACTTTAGAGACGACAGGCGTCAAAATCATTCCATCTCCGTAAGACTCCGTATCGCCTGCAGATGGCAATTTATGCATTGGAGGAGAAACTTCTGAGTAAGGATTGCCTCGTTTGTTCTCAAAAGATTGACTTTTGATTGGACTGATTTTTGCAACTGCAATCGGTGCAGAAGTTGTGGCTCCAGGATGAGGTATTGATTTACTCGGCACGACGTTCACAAATGACGAGTTTTTCGACTGGTCTAAAGTTACGTTAGGAGCTTGATTCAATCCTCCTCGATAATAGCTGGGGTTGGCCGTATAATTTTCCTCGAAACTTTTTGCGGCTCCGAATCCACGTAACATTGATCTTTGCGGATTTGAAGGAGCAACTGGCGGAGTATTTCGTTGATGTTGCTGCATCTTATCAAATGCTTGGATCTTATTATTGAACAACTGCTGTTGCCTTGTGTAATCTGACTGTGTATTTTGAGGGTAGATGAGTTTTGCTTTGGTCATTGGCGCTGCAGGGAGCTGTTGCTTATACTTGGGTATTTGCTGGATGGGGCCAATTCTAGGTGAAAATTTTTTCGAATTGTTATCTTCATTTTTCTTTACATGTATGGATGTCACATTTTCTGCAACTCGGAGTTTCCCAGTCACAGGTCCCGGACTATATTGGTTTTGTTTTCCTTCAAATATTGATTTGGTGGACATGACACGAGCAGAGGTGTCAGGATCTCGTTTTGCCCAGGGAAGATCCATCTTTTCAGTTGGCGATGGTTTAGGAGGTGCTACAGTTGTTGATGGATGTGCCATATTTGGCTGATGTACCGTTAAGGGTGGATGTGTTATTGCCGGTTGATGGGCTGTTAAGGGAGGATGTGATATTGGTGGATGATGCGCTGTTAACGGTGGATGTGACTTTGCCGGAAGATGAGCTGTGGCTCTTTGTTGAGGTACTGGAGCCTGGTGTTGGGTATATTCAGGCTTGCCACTTGTCATAGCTTGCATTGCTAATGCTGTAGCATGGACCATATGAACCCCCTCGTGACCCTTGACCTTTTTAGGCTCGACAGGTGGAGAAGTCACATGAGACTCGGAAGGTCTTACCAGTCCCTGAGGCTTCAGTGGAACTGGTTTCCGCACAACATTATGTTGCATATGAGGCAATTGTCGGAGAGATTCGTGTGAGCCACTCTCAAAATTAACAATGCCCTGGTCTTTTGCAAATGAATTTCTGTACGAATTATTATTATTATTAATATTGGTGTTGCTGTAAGAAGGGATGGACTGGTTAGTGATTTTGTATTGAGGTTGCGACAAGGGTCGTAGCACTTCCTCTTGAGGTTTGTTCACTTCAAAAACTTGCAATTTATTTTTAAGTGATGATGGCATGGATCCAGCGTTGTTAGCCCAAATGGGTTTATTCAAAACTTCTGGAGGGACTTTAGGAGCATTGTGAGCCATTGCAATTTCCGCTACAGATTTAGTTTTATGACCAGGCACGGGTGAAAGGCTGGGACTAGAGCCTTGACTACTGGACTCGAAGGATGTTTTGAGATTAAAAAATCGGTTATTCCATTGTTTATCATTCACTCCCAGGTAAGTAGGGCGAGTTGGCTTGCTAGACTCGGTAGCATTGGTTTTCTCCAAAAAGGCTAAAAACTTACGATCCCCATCGGTTTTGGGTTGGAAGGGAATCAGTTGGGAACTACTGGTACATTCCTCATCGGGATCATCTTCTAATTCTGAGTCAAGATGCGGAGAAAGTAGAAAATCCGGTGGTTGCGGAATGTCAATAGTATTGGCACGCTTCATGCGTTTCTTCCTCTCCTTCTTGCTCCGATATCTGCTTGCTTTTGAATGATCCGTATTATTGTCATCAGATGACTGAGCATTGCTCGTGGTATTCTCGTAACCAAGGGCTAATGGCTGTGCTCCCGTGTTGCCGTTACCACTACCGTTAATAGCATTACTTCCGGTGATACCATTATTATTATTACTATTATTTGGTTGCTGCTGCTGATGCTGTTGAACTGCTTGTTTTCCCGATGGATTGTTTGTGTTCAGTGTAATGGCAATCTGAAGCTGAGGATATTCGGATGAGTTGAGTTCCTTTAGGGAAATTTGTACATTTTCTATTCGTTTTGATGAACCCATGCCATTATTAATGTTATTGGAAGGCAAGGCGGCAGAGATTTGTGAATTATCGTATAGGACCAGCTGGTCGTTGGGTGGAGGGATTTCCACGACTCTCGTCTCATCACCGTAATTTGCATTAACTGGCTGTAAAGTATAAATTCCTTGGGGCATGGTAGTAACATTGACAAGGGCCGGCATGATTGTAGGAGCGTATGGCTGTGGTGGAGGGTAGTCTCCAAAATGCTTGTAAGATGACAGGCTATTACGTCTTTTTCGCCGATCCTCTTCTTCGGACATTTGCTTCTTAATTGCAGCCTTATGTATAGCAATCTGAACTGTTTCCTCCGGAGTAAATAGGGATTTACTAGGGTCGTAGTTGCTATCCAAAGACAGGGTACGGAAAGGCTTGAGCTTGAGTCCAGCAGTAACAACGCCGCCCAAATCCTCATTACAAAAATACTGACCAATCTGTGGGAATTCTTGTAAAGAGCCAGTAGTGGTATTTAAATCTAAGGGTGGGTACTGTTTAGCAATGTTTGGCATTGACTTGTCAAAATCTTCATTTAGAGAGATTTTCATAGTTTCTCTACTGGAGGACTTGGATGTGATTGATGGCGAGGAGTCTCGCCGCATAAGATTCTGTGGAGTTGCAGATTCCGCGTCACTCATTTCTTTCCTTAACGCTTTCTCTTTCTTTCTTTCCTTGAGAGCTGCTTTAAAAGCTTCTTCCTGTAAATAACGTCTAGCCTCTTCAAGCTCTTCCTCTGACACGCCAACAGTATGGGACCTAGCTTTATTTCTTTTCTGGCTGGCTCGAACCTTCCATGGGATTTCCTCTTGATTTCCACCACTCTGTTTGATAGTATCCGGATTATTTCCGCCGGAATATTTTTCTCGTCTTGAATTCAACGCTGGATTTACAGGGACTAAATCGGGGGGCTGCTGGGGCTCTTGCCAGCAAAATACTTCATCATCAAGGTCTTCTTGATCCATACTGGCCTCGGAGGGACCAACAGTTGTGGGTATTTTTGAGTCTTCCTTACTCGACTGATTCGGACCGTCTTCCGTTGAACTACTTACCTTACTCTCGCTTCCACTAAGAGATGTCTTGAGCCGGTCAATGAGAGCAATAAGTTCCTTGCCTTTAAGCTTATCCTCTTTGCCTTGCAATTCACTTGTATCCAAAGCCAGTCGCCTGGCTAGACCATCTGGATCCGCGACTAGTGAGTCTCTCAATAAAGTTAAAGCGCTATCAACCTGTTGTATTAAGTCTAAGTCTGAGGCTTGAGTGGTACGCTCTGTACAAGTCTCCGGCACTGATGCCACACCAGCCGCCTCTAAACTTTTGTCAATTTGTACATTCGTCAATAAATTACTACTGGAGTTCTGCAGGGAGTTACGGATTCCTTCGATAAATGAAGAAAATTCCACGCTGGCGACGGGCTGCACTGAGGCTGCGGATACCATTGAGTCTTCTCCAGACTCTGTTCCCGAATCGAATAGACATTCATCGTCACCATCCTCTCCATCTTCATCCTCTTGATCCTCATCTTCTGTTTCATCTTCATCCTCATCATCATCCACATCACCAGGGATTTTTTGTTTCAAACACTTTACTTTACTATTGTCAACACTTGGAACTGCACTTACTCCATCTACTTTACCAATATTTTTTATATTTTCACCATCACCACCGCCGCCACCACCACCACCACCACCAATTCCACTAAAACTGTCCAATGAACTCTGTAGCTGACCTAATATCAAGGGCATCAACTCACCCGACACATCCGTTGATCGTTCTGCCTTCGATTCTCCAGTTGTGATTGTCGTACCTCCTTCCACTACCACCGACCGTTTATCTGTAATCAAATTCCCAAAAAGTTAAACAAATTCCATTGAAAGTCCTCCTTGAGCAGAGTTGTCACTTCACCGTCTTCCTTACCCCACCCATATGTTCCTTCTTTAGTACTTGAGTCTACAGCTTTTACTAAGACTCGGAGTGAGAAAGTACGGAAATATCCCGTATTTTTCTCCGAAGCTGAGATCCAAATCACAAGAAAAATGACACATATGGCGCTGTCACCGACAAGTAAAGCAGTAAATGCGGTGGCATACAATAAAAATATCATTCACATCGTTCAAGGAATAAAGGCAGCACCGATATATCCTACCCAAGTCTCACATGTACATGAACCACCTCAAGCCTGGCATGGAGAGACAAAAACTACAAATATATCCTGCCTCTGAGTGTCTTATAATTAACCACGTGCAAAGCAGAGAGGAAGATCGCTCTCATATCTACTCATTGTTGGCAAGCCACTTTAAGTCAACAACTTCATCTTTCTCTCAAACACACATGTTCCTATCCAAACCTCTCTCATTCACAGTTAAATTTTTTTCTGTATACCAATAATAATTTTCAAGTTAACTACGTGGGCTTAGAAAAATTTCCATCTTCATTTGCTCTCTTTTTACACTGAAACTTGCTCCAGTTGGCAAGCCTTAAGAATAATAACGCTTTACAACTAAAATGTTTAACAGTCCGCCAATATACATTTTGTCGGGTCTACACCAAGAGTATTCCGCATCGGATCTTGGATGCTTCGCTGCTACGCAAAACTCTACTCGTACTCATGACTCATGAGCTCTGTACTTAATATTTTATGTATATACCGTGAAACTAGAGCTTTGTGAGCATGACTTCAATGAGTAATTATAATAATGGGGTGCCATATATTCGGATATTCCTTTCGGTCTAAAAGGTTTCTCTCCTCCGTTTTTCTTAGATACAAATATTATCTCACAACAGACGCATTTTCCTTCACTATACATTCATCTGCATGTACTCGACAGTGTAATAACAAATTCATGTCAATTCGATATTCCCATGGCGGATAAATTGGGCTAAAATCTCACCTGGGTTTATAAATCAAGAGGGGCAGAAACAGAATGCGCATGTGCTCACATTATAAATATCCTAAATTAAAATGCGTATTTCAGCATTAAACTTCAACATTACAAATAACTACGGCGGCCGACCCTATACATAATTTCATATATCTGGATTCTACTTTAGCCCCCTGAATGTATTAAATTCACGAATTGTATAGGCCCAATTTGTGTCCAAGTGTCCACTAAGAGCAACTTGTGACTGACTGTGATTAGACATACACAAAATCCCTAACTTCACACACTATTTGGCCCACTCACAATTAGATTCCAGCTGGGCTTCAATTGGAATGAGTAGGCTTGAACTTGTACGTCATACATACGGAAAGATTAGGAAATGAAAGAAAAAAGCCTCATATCATCCACATGTTCACATTACCATATAGTAACTATGACCTTATAAGGATTCAGGTAGTAAAATTGACTTGATTATTAACCAGAAAAGGGGAGATGCAAGACATCCTGATTTGGTAAAACAGATCAAAGCTCTACACAATTCACAATACTCCCTCAACTTGACGAACCATGTTATTAATCTAATTCAACAAATGTAAGGCACAACCTGCCAAAAATGAGTGTTCACAGAGCATGGAAGAGTCTGTGTTCATAGATACATTAAATTCCTTAAAATGGTCGTAAGATCAGAGTCGCTACTGAAAAGCTACATATTACCTTGAAATTAAATTGTAAAAAGATACAAGTTTGCCTACATGCGAGCCGCCCTTCGGACAAACATCAAATTTTGCCCAAAATTACCTTATGCTCAACTTATCCCATGTGAATAGCTACCTTTCAAGAAGCAACTCCTTTGTGTATTGGCCTAATCTAAATAATTCAAAAGCATTACATCCCAACAGCTCGTAATCTCATGGTCTCGTAAGAATTTGCGTAGACATGGATAATGTTTCATAGACAAACAACAACAACAACAACATCCAGTACAAATGACGAAATGACACAGAAGACTTAAAGCAGTAAAAAAGTGATTATGTGGAATGGTTATTCTTACCCAAAGTCTTAAGGCGTTGCTCGATTTTCAGGCGTTCTTCGTCGCCCTTGCATACATCCAGCTGTAGGGAAAAACGTAATAAAACTCAATGGAATAGGTGGATAAAACAACGGGAAAAGATGATCACAGCAGAAATTCACACACAAGCACAGCAAACTCTTCCCTTCAAAATTTAATTGTATTCCAGTAAATAAGTTTCACCACTAAGAAAAAAAATGTACGGAAACGAAGTCATCGTCGTAGACAAATAAGACGCTACACGGGATTTCCCAACCAATCCAAGATTCAAACTTTTTTAGTTATAATGAATCCATATAACAGTGATTATTAGCACCGATCAAAAATCAGTTTACTTGCAATTTGGTAGTATAGTAGTAGTAGAATACAGGCGGGTAGTATAGTAATGTAATGGATTATTTTGTAAGGAAGGAATCTTGCATTCACAGACAATAATAATTATTATTATTGGATGATAGCAAATGGAACAATTATATAGTGATGAAGTAGTAGAAATAGTTACTGTCGTAGAAATATACAGATATATTTGTTCCTTGTCAATTGTGATAATTGGTTTTAGTAACTTTTTTTGCTCTCGAGACTAGTGTGTACTTTTTTAGTTGAAGAAGTGGGAGAATAGTTTTTGGCCTTTTTTTTGACGTCAAGGAGAAATAACTTTTGTTTGTACAAGTTAATGCTCAACGTGAAAAATAACGGTATGAAGTTAATGGAGGTAATTAGTTGGGCAATAACTTGTGAAATTAGTTTGTTGGACAGGAAGATGTAACACTCACCAATTGTCTTAGCTTGACCGCATCCTGCTCCAGGTCCACATCGACACCCTCAATGACAAGATTCTGAGACATGCTCACCTTTAGTGTGTCAACGTCGGATTTCAAGTGAATACAAAGTGAATACAATAAGAAAAAAAATTAGTTCACTTTATCCTCATTACATATGTAGACGTGGAGGTTTTGTACGAGTAGTGCAAGGGAATTCCCCGTTTCTAATGAGAGAGCTCAAGAGGGAAAAAGGCTAATCAGTTGAGAGGAAGAGAATATACGGAAGATCTTTTGTGAGACTTGGTAGTGTAAGTCTAAACGTTTTTTTCTCCGCTTCTTTCTATCTCTCTCTCAATTTTGCATTGAGTAACTTGATGGTGTATACTCCCTCCTCCTTTTTAGCAGCCTGAACCTTCGTCTGTTTTCGGTTTCCAAATATTACAACCTCGGTTAGCAGACATACGAGAGTCATTAGTTTTACCATATGAATACCTTCTTGTAGCAGGATCGTTCTAAGAAAAGTTCTCTTTGCCCAAAAATAGCTCGATAGAAAGAAAAACAGTTTTGCACCCGAAACCTTCCCACTCAGCTATTTTAAGTCAAAGCGCTGTTCTCAAAGCCCTCGTTCACACTTGCACTCATGGATCACACACATATAGATCATAGTAAGAAGCACGTAATCTTCCTGTAGATGCTGAGAAAGACGAAAAATAAAATCTAGAGGTTCTACATATCTACTCAATTCCTACATGAGAGTTTCAGAATCAAAACGGACTCAATCTAGGAAAAGGAAATATTAAATTATCATACGTAGTTTCGTTCCCTTCATCCTGGAATATACTCAACCGCAATTTAAACTTATGTAATGATATTGAGGCGTGCTAAAATCTAAGGAATAAATTTCCTTGTTTATTCTTGCCTGAAATTACATCAATTTTGCTCGTATTGACTTTCAGTATTGACAAGTAGTTTTATTGTTTTTCTACTGTTTCAATTAGAAATAAATACTGTGCAAACTGTTTGAAGGGCGAAATAAACCGGGAAATCGTACGGCAATGAATGTCATATATAGCCAAGTTAAATCCTGCTTTACGCGATGATCCAAACCTCAGTCCGGATTTGAGAAATGAAGTTTAGCAATAGGAAATATTTGATGGAAGTATTTTGTGGCATAATAAAATTGCTTTAAATCTGGAGTATACTACCAAAGGGAGAAGTTTTTCTTGATTGCAGTATAAAATAATGTAGGACGGGGACTTAGTTTGTTTTGATTCTGAAATCCTCTTATAGTGAAAAGCTTTTGAAACACAGTCTGACACACATGTGATATAGTACTCAGTACAATCTCATGTAGATATATAAAGAAGAAGAGCATGTGAAAGCTGTCGTATTTTTTATATGCAATAATGCATACACTAGTATTTTATTTGTTTGGTCTTGTATGAGTATCTGTACAGTTGTAGTTATAGGCGCACAAAAGAGTACACAAAAAAGTTAGGCGAATGAAGAAAAGGACATGAGGAACAATCTGTTTAACTCGTAAAGTCCATGAACTCCTTCCATAATAATACTCTGTGTACATGTACAACTATGTATATATATTATTCACACAAGTAACCTGTGTCGTTTGAATCTATACAGTTATACGAGTTGGGACGTAAGACCCGGACTAGGGGAATTTCGCTTCAGTTTAAAAAAATGAGTCGTCAATAACAAGTCTGTATGCTTGACTTTCCTGTCCTCGTCCCAAACTCTCAATTGTTCATGGAGTACAAAGGTTGTATTTATCCCGTTGTTTACCCACCGTGGTAGATATATGTAAGACAATTTGTAACTAGAACAGGTTACGCATTTCTGGTGGAAATTAAACTGTAATTAAAAAACGAATCTGTTCACCAGTCCCTGTCTTGCAGAGGCTTTATCCGAAAATTTTTCTTCGACAAGGAAAAAGATATAACAAATTTTATTGCCACGAAAAAGTTACTCTAACATTCAAGCTTTTAAACGTCCAAAGTTAACTCTTAAGAGGAAAACTCTCGACGACAGCTGAGCCAATACTGTGGATAGAACTTGCTCATAAGCACTGTAATACGACATACAAGTAGAGCCAAAAAGTGTTTACAAAACAAGGGGACTATTTCCATGATTCTGTATGAGCCAAATAATAAACATTGAGTAGCAGGACCGTTACGGTGGGTTTTCTCAAGAAATGTACGATAGGAAATGCATCTAATGCCAACTTAATCGGTGGGGCATGAGTTTTCAAAAAACACTGTGCGGACTTGACATGCATCATATACCAATGTGTATGTTGTACTCGGAGTTGATAGGGGGATTTGCTGAGTTAAAATATATCCTCAAGCCCATCATCACCAGCTGATGTGATTTTTATTTACCTTGAAAAGCTTATGCGCGAGGATTTCCTCCCTATCTTGAACATGTCCTCTCATAAGTACTATGTAAAGGACTTTTCCTGGTTTTAACACACTTACTCCAACGTGTGTGGGTCGAAGGTAAAAGCAAAACAAATCTCCTTCACTTAAGTACTATATGCAGTCACCTATGGATAATATAGACATTATAGGGAGATTACAGAGGCGTCGTTTCACTCTACCGTTTATGTCTACCCACCGACTTAGGGCTATAACAGTAGGAACATGCTTTCTGCATTTGTACTGCCACCTCTACAGCTTTCTTCCAAATGATGCAGAATCAAGTTCCGCTAGTAACTCGTGGGAGTTCAATGAGATCCGTAAAGACGATAATCGTAAGATAAATTTGCGGTCAGAAATACTTACTATCGCTAATAGTAAATATTTGTATTTGCTCAGCTAAAATGCCAATTTGAATTTAAATGGTTCAGCCATACCGCACTTTCTTACGAGCCCCTAATAATTTTCCACGCTCTCGTATAAGTAACTTTAGTATAGGACAAAAAAACATGCCTATCATTCCCAGAGGGTTTATGCAACTCCACACTCACACATTGTGCCGTGCACTTGTACATTCAAGGAATAAACGTTAAAATGTTAAAAAAAACATGTGAAATACTAGACTAGAAGTTAGCACACTCTCACAGAGGAACTGCAGAGAGCTAGCGATACTTAGTATGAAGCGTCGTATGTAGAATCCTTAACGACAGGAAACAGTGGGAACATGCATAGCCGATGTTAAAAGTCGAGGAGGAGACAGTGAATAAATCTACTGGTTTCACGGAGCAGAAGATTTGAAAAATCGCTTCACGACAGCCATTTATGGAGACGAGAATAGGATTGCTGGGAGACATTTCCGAATCAATCCTCAATTGTACATTTGATATTCCATATGAGTATAGGGTTTACAAGTGTGACGTGGTTATTCAAGTGCTTATCTTTCCGTAGGAAGAAAATATGTACGTGGACTAAACCGCAGGATTATGATATTTGATTGTGTCAGAGAAAACAGCGAGGGAGAGAGAGAGAGAGAAAAAAAAGAGGAAAGAAAAAGCAAAGAAACAAACAAAAAAGTCAAGGCGGCTGGAAAGAAGGCGAGAATGGAGTTCCAGCTAAGATAAATACTCAAGGGAAAGAAATAGTTCTATTGATAGTTAAGTAGGGCTATGTGCCGTTGATATGGTAGGCACGTCGTTTATGTGGAACCTCAAAGGATTTCATGTGTCAGCAAGGGGTTATAAACTTGTGAATTGTGAAACACATGGTTATGACACCCTGGCATACTACTCATTGTGATCCTTGCATTTTCCTCCTCCACACCTCTCTCCCGTCCTCAAGCTCTCCTAATATTTTTATAAGGAAAGCTGTATCAAGGGGATTTATAGGTGGAGAAGTGGGTAAAATACGTTCCTTTGCAAATGTAAACATCTATGCATAAATGTAAAGGTGAATGGGGAGAGGTGGAGGGAAAACTCAAAGGGTTTCCTCTCCTAGAATTTCTCATATAGGAATAATGGTAAAGAGACATTTCCAATATGAAAGAGTTAGTTTACCCTTGAAGTTGTGAGCATTTGTCCAGCACCTTCCATGAGGATCTGAAAGTTTCAAAAGAGAGGGGTTACACTCCTGGAGAGATCTTAGGCAGAGGAAAGGAGTTTAAATCATTAATGGGTTGCACATTAAATGAAGTACTAACTTGAGCTCCCAAGAACTTATTGAGTAAATTACGTCCTTCATCCTCTCCCTCGGTAGATTTCATCCTTGCCAACACGTCCGAGACATTTTCGACGGGGCTACGATCCGAGAGGAAACTTCGAGATTGCTGCTCAGTAATCATTTGATTATCCACAAATGTATCCTGAGCCTCAATCTGATCTGAAGAAGAAGGCACGGGGGAAGGTACGGCATGAGCCGAGTGAAGTTGAAGTGTTCGAGCGCTTCTCTCAATAGTGGTGACAGATCGAGTGGGCGTTAAACTACGATCATCTCTTTCCCTTGATAAACTTCCTTCAAAACGTCGGGACATTTCCCGAACTGAGGACCGACCAACTTTCTCCCTCGATAAAAGCCCACCTGGTTCAGGTGATCTCCTTTCCCTGGAACCTCTACCAATGTCATCTTCCCTTCTATAGCCCCGGCTCATTTTTCCCTCTTCACTGGCAAATCCCGCCGTTGTAGTTATTGTTTCTGTTTCATTTTTTAAGTAGGCTCTTTGTCTATTTGTATCAGACGAGAGAGAAGAAAGCATCCTGTCGGGAGATGGGCTACTCATTCGGCCCTTCCTGACGACAGCGGTAGTGGTGGAGGTTGTCAACGGAGTTTGCCTTTCTTTGACAGTAGAGCTGACAGGATTGAATTCCTTGGGTGGGGAGATTTTTTCAGATTGGCCAGGGACCTTATGGTTATTATTATTGCTAGATCGTTCTGGGCTCTGTTCTCCACTATGACCCAATGCTGCCTTCCTTAAAGCACGGAGCCCGTACATATCATTAAAGCGCAAATTAGATGTTTTTTCTTCAGACTGTGTAATAGTGGCAATAGTTTCGTCTTGTTTTTCCTCCTCCTTCCTACTCGTCTCTAATGTATCCCTTGTTTGACTAATTTTTTCTTGAGCCTGTTTTACTTTCCTTAAAGCACGGAGACCAAATAAAGGAACTCCATCGTCATCCGAAGGGCCAATTCCATAGCTGGAAGTAACTGAATCCGTGGCATTTCCTGCCTTTTCACTTGTACTTCCACCCGTTATGGGCTTCTTAGCCGTGCTTAACTTATCTGTAGAAGGCTTGGACCCAGTTGTGGTAATTCTTTTGACTCCGGAAAGATTTTTACTCAGAGGCTGACTCGACCCTTTCTTTTCCATTGTAACTTGTGTAGTCTTCATCTCAGATTTTACGTCTCCTTTCATTTCCTTTTTTACTGTCTCAGTTGTGGTGAGAGTAGCAGTGGCAGTTGTGGCCGTGGCATTCCTGGTAGTAGTTGTGGTGGTAGCAATTCCTTCACTCAGCCTATCTTCCGTCCCTCCGTCAATGTTATCTGGTTTGAGTTCTTTTGAGGATGTTCTTCTGCTGTAAGTTGCTTTCTTTAGTGCCTGTACCGAGCTTGGAATGAGGTCTGAAGAATTTTTTCGCGAGGAATTACTCTTCTCTGGACTACTTCCTCTTGAGCTGTTAGCCCTTGGGGTACTCATACCAGTTTCTGCTGGGCTCCTTAATATTGGTGCAGTGCTAGTAGAGATTCCATTGCTTGTAGACTCATGCTGAGATGTTCGCTTATTGGTACCGGAACTAGTCTGAATCACAGTTGACTTGGTTGAGCTTTTGCTCATTGAATTTGATAGAGTAGTCGCTTCCTTGCTGGGAGTTACATCATTAACATCACGGGATTTATTTCTTGTGTTATTTGATGCAATAACATTGGAGTCAGTTAGAGTTGATATGGATGTATTCACATTATTAGTAGCAGTGCCAGCCGTCGTACGCACTGTATTACTTAATTCAGAGGAATCTGTACTGGTTTGTGTGGTAGATCTTACTGGACTTTTCCGCCTGTCATTTCTCACATCACGGCTAGACTCTACAGTTGTTTCAATGGAATTTTTGGGTGTGCTAAGACGTCGAGATGCCTCGTGCTCTCTTCTCTTTGGATTTTTGGACGTGGTGTCAGTAGCGTTGGAGCGAGTAGTTGTTACAGTTTCCTTGTTAGTAGTACTTGATACACGCTCCCTCTTGGTGCTTGAAGAATTTTCTCTACTAGGGCTTGATCCATCCTCCTTATTGGCACTTGATATGACTTCCCTATTGGTATTTGTCGTGGTTTCTCGGCTAGTTTTTACACCTAATGAGCTTCGAATACCTTCCCTGTTAGTGGTAAGTTCACGGTCTTTGTTAGTAGTTGAGGGCGTTTCTCTACTGGGACTTGGATGGCGCTCCTTATTGGTACCTGATGTAACTTCCCTATTGTTAGTAGTCGTAGTTTCTCGGGTAGTTCTTACCCCTGTTGAGGTTCTTCGGCTACCATCCCTGTTAGTGGTAGGTACGCGGTCGTTCTCTGTACCTAAAGGAGTTTCTCTAGTGTGACTTGGAACACGATCCTTGTTGGTACCTGACGTGACTTCCCTAGTGTTAGTTGTCGTAGTTTCGCGGGTAGTTTTTACCCCTGTCGAGCTTCGAATTCCTTCCCTATTAGTGGTTAGTACGCGGTCCTTGTCGGTAGTTTCTCTACTTGGACTTGATTGGCGTTCTCTATTGGTACCATACGTGACTTCCCTCTTGCTAGCTGTGGTGGTTTCTCGGGTAGTTTTTACTCCTGTTGACCTTGACAGGCCTTCCCGACTGCTGGTGAGGCGATCCTCGTTCGTAGTCAAATAACTTTCTCGAATTGGCCTGGGGCTGGGACTTCGTTCACGGTCTGGTATTCTGTTAGGGCTGGTGACTTCCCTGCTTGTATCGGTCCTAGAATCTCGGATAGTTTTCACTCCTGACCTTGAAATTACTTCGCTGTTAGCTGGAAGTATGCGGTCCCTGTCGGTCTCTGAAGGAGCTTCTCGAGTGGGACTTGGTTGTCGCTCTGTATTGGTGCGTGATGTGACTTCGCCGGTGGTAACTGTCGTGGATTCTTGGCTAGTTTTTACCCCGGTTGTTCTTGAAAGACTTTCCCGGCTACTGTTGAATGTGCGGTAATCCTTGGTACTCAAGTAACTTTCACGACTGGGACTCGTTTCACGTCCCTTTATGGCGGGTGTGACATCCCTGTTGCTATCTGTAATAGTTTCACGGATAGTTTTTACCGCACTAGAGCTAGAAACATCTTTCGTGGTACTGGTGAGAAGGCGATCATCATCGGTACTTGTGAGACTTTCTCGACTCGTTCTCGATGGACTGGGTTCACGTTCTTTATTCGGTCGTGACGTGAATTCCCGGTTGTTAGTTTTAAGTTCGCGGTCCTTGTCACTAGTTGAGGGACTTTCTCTACTGGGACTAGGTTGGCGTTCTCTGTTGTTACCGGAAGTGACTTCCCTCTTGGTAGTTGTCGTCGATTCTCGGGTGGTTTTCTCTGCTGTAGAGCTTGAAAGACCATCCTTCCTGCTGGTGATTACGCTTTCTGTGACGGGACTTGGTTTGTGCTCCCTGCCCCTGGTGGTACCAGATGTTGTGACTCTCCTACTGCTTGTAACCCTGGATTCTTGCCTAGTTTTTATCCCTTCTGTTCTTGAAAGATCTTCCCTGCTACTGGTGAGAACGTTGTCATCGCTGGTACTTAAATAACTTTCACGACTAGGGCTTGGTTCTCGATCAGTATTCCTAAGTGGGACGTCCCTATTGGTATTTGTCGTAGTTTCACGGCTAGTTTTTACCGCTCTAGAGCTTAAAATACTCTCTCTATCACTGGTTATTGCACGATCCTTGTTGGTACCTGAAGGAATTTCCCTACTTGGGTTGGATGGGACATGTCTACTACTTTTTACCCCTACTGAGCTTAGAGTCACTTCCCTGTTAGTGGTAATTGCGCGATTCTTATCGACCAATGAAGGAGCTTCTCTGATCGGACTCGGCTCACGTTCCTTTCTGGAACTTAATGTCACACCCCTGTTGCCAGTTGTCACAGTTTTGACTGATGTTGAGGTTAAAATATCTTCTCTGTTCCCAGTGAGAACACGAACTTTGTCAGGACTTGAAAGACTTTCTCTGGAAGGACTTGGCACACGTTGTTTACTGGCACCGAATGGTACTTCATTGTTTCTATTAGTGGTAGTCTCCAGGTGAGATGTGACCCCTTCTGACCTTGAAATACCTTCTCGGTTAGTGGTGAGCACACCATCTTTATTGGTTCTTGATGGAATTTCTCTAGTGGGACTTGGTACACGTTGATTGTTTTCACTTGATGTGATATCCCTGTTGCAATTCCTTACAGTTTGCCGGATATTTTTGACCGCTGTTGAGGTAAAAATACCTTCGCTGTTAGTGCTCAGTGCTCGATTCTTGTCGGTACCTGGAGAACTTTCCCTTTTTGGACTTGGTCCACGAGGATTATATTCACTTGTGTTGACTTCCCTGTTATTATTTCTCGTTGTTTGCCGGACATTTTTTCCCACTGTTGAGGTAAAAATACCTTCACTGTTTGTGGTGAGTACGCGATTCTTATCAGTCCCTGAAGGAACTTCCCTAGTAGGACTGGGTACTCGTTCTTTATTGGTGCTTGATTTTTTGTTACTATTAGTCATAGTATCCCGGACATTTTTGACCGCTGTTGAGGTAAAAATACCTTCCCTGTTTGTGGTGATTACTCGATCCTTGTCGGTACCTAAAGGACTTTCTCTACTGGGACTTGGTACACGTTCCTTATTGGTACCTGATGTAACTTTCCGGGTACTATTTGTGGTAGTTTCGCGGGTAGTTTTTGCCCCTGTTGAGCTTAGAGTACCCTCCCTGGTAGTGGTAAGTACCCGGTCCCTGTCGGTACTTGAGGGACTTTCCCTACTGGGACTTGGTACACGTTGCTTATTGGTACCTGGAGTGACTTCACTCTTGGTAGTTGTTGTGGATTCTCGGGTGGTTTTTATCCCAGTTGAGCTTAAAGTACCGTCCCTGTTACTATTGAACCCACGATCCTTGTTGGAACTTGGTATGACTTCAGTATTGGTAGTATTTGTAGTTTCCCGTATGGTTTTTACAGTGGTTGAGACGGGGCAACTATCCTTTTTAGTTATTGAGGAGCTCTCCTTGCTATTTCGTGTAATTTCCCTATTAGAACTAGCAAAAGAATCTCTGACTGTTTTCACGGGGCTGGTATAAGGGCTTTCTCTTTTGCTACTCGGACTTTCTTTATTGGTAGCGGCTATGACTTCCCTGTTGGTTGTGCTTATAGTTTCTCTTGTAGTCTTCACATTGGTTTTGGAATTTCTACGAGAGTTATTTGGAGGAGGTGAGGACTTGGAATTCCTTTCCTTTATGGTCTGCGAGGGGCTTTCCGTCCTATCTATTTCTTTTGAATTCATTCGACTTACAACATTTCCCTTCCGGGTCTTTTGACTTGTCTCAGTGATGTTGCGGCTAGAGTGTAATTCTGTATGAATTTTACTATCTCGGCTAGTTTCTTTGTCAGAGGTTAAAATGATCTTTTCCGTATTGTTGCGTGACAGTTTGGTTGTGTTATTCTTGGCTGGGGAGGAGTCCCGACTATTCTTAATGTTATTGCTCGTTTGAATAAGGGCATTTTCCTTGCCTTCGACAGAGTGGTCAATTTGGAGGGAGTTGCGAGGAGTAAGCTTATTGCTGGAATTCTTTCTGAATTCCTTCTTGACCGTCACTTCCGTGGAAGACTTGGTGGCAAAATCAGTCTCGGATGATTTTCTCCTCTGTGATTTATTGACACGAATGACGGCTTCCGGAACTGCTTCTCTTCCATTTTCTATGACTTGTTTATTACTGGTCTTGACTGTGTCGGGTATGATGAGGTTCTTAGTCTTGGTAACATTTACATTGATTGTTGTGCTTGCTGCAAATCGTTTATTATCTTGAGGTTCTATACCTTTCTCCATGGTTGCTTTCCGCTTGAGGATTCGGATCCTTCCGCGAATCTGACTCCTCTCGTTGTAATTTGTGGCGATTTCTAGCAAATACTCTAATTCTTCCAAGTCATCCATAAAATCGATTTGCTTCAAGTCGACGAGAGCAGGTGTATACACTGATTTGTATTTATTGGTCTTGGTGCTCTCTACAATGTTCTCATCTGTGGTGGGAGAGGATTGTCGTAGGACTGTCGTGCTTTCCGTCTGCTTTCTTTCAACGGATACTTCAGTCCTGTTAGTGGCCTTGACAAGGCTCCGGTGCACACTGGTGCTGTCACTTGGACTAGTGGTTTGGGAGCCAGTAATTGAAGTTGACTTGGTTATTCCTGCAGTTGTTCTTCTGGAGTCACTCTTTGAGGGAGAAGTATCCCGACTGCCACCACGTGGTCTGGTCTCTGACGGTGCTCTTGGAGCTTGTTTATTATGGGTTGGAAGGGAGTCTGAGTGAAAGGTGGTTCTTTCAGTAGTAGTTTTCTCCACTGTTTCCATGACATGACTATTTACACCGTTCCTAGGAATACTGACAGCATCCTTGTCATCGGTGAGGAGAGAGGATTCAGATGATATGCTAACTCTCTCCCCACGTGACCGAGCTTCAAACAAAGCAGCTTTCTTAGAGACTCTCAAGCTAGTTCTGGTTCCAGTTCCTCTCGAGATTTTCGTCTCTGCAGCTTCCCTGGATTTCGTTTCAAATAAATTTTTGGCTTGGAGCACCGCTCCAGGACTGTCTAAAGCACTTGATCTACGTGGTGGTCGGATAGGATCATCATCATCACTGTCATTTTCATAATTGTCAATAATGGGAATCTTTCTCTCGGCAGGAGGAGTTGGTTGGACTTGGGGAATTCTCTCTGGAGAGGTATCCGAGGAACTTTTCCTAACTCTTGGATTAGGATCGGGCCTGGATTTGGTGTGGAATACACTTGGACGACTCAGAATATCCGCCTCATATTTTTCCTGTTTACTTAGTAAGTCTGCTGACGCTCTAATTTCAGTTCGGGTGGATTTGCTCACCTGCGGCTCAACCACTTCCTCCACACGGTTTCCTGCTCCCCCTCTCTTATTTGCTCTGGCTAGACTTCCCGTTGTAGATGACTGGGTCTTTGAGCGGCTCCTTGTAGGCTTCTCTTTGTTTTGGCTGGTGATTTTCTCGGAGTTAACGACGCCTATCTTATTAGTCCGAGACTCTGACACGGCCTCGGTGGTTTCATAATCACGAATATTTGCCTCAATCTCGTCCAGGACATTTTCCTCAGATTTTGGTTCGGTGTTTTCGGGTGGCTCAGTGTCACTTTCCTGCTCCTTCCTCCGGAATCCATGTGAGTGTTTATGGTCCTCGTGGTCGTGATCGGGACAGGTATAGTCAATAATTTTCTTGGAAAAGGGCTTTTCCAGACCCGATTCCATTACATCGATAACCGGGCTTTGTTCTCTGGTGGAAAGGGCTGTGGTTTCAGTGTCCATAAAAGTAGAGATGTTCCTTGAATTTGAGGGCTCAGTGGTGGTAGATGATCTAACATTGGAGGACTCAGCGGTAGAGGCTCTGGCTTCAGAAGATTCAATAGCAGAGGATTTTTTTAGATGGGAGGCAGACTCTATTGTCTCAGAGGTTGTGCTAGTGGAGGTAAGGTTGCGGTCGGTTCGGGTCCGTGTATTTTCCCCACGGGCATTATTGGACGTGGTTTTACTATTAACCTTGCCGATAGCCATTGTGGGTTGTTCGGACTCATCTCGATTGCCCTCCTCGATGGAAGTGCTCCTTTGTGACAAAAAATTGTCCAGAATGTCCAACTCACGAATGATTGATTCCTCAGCTCGGGCCTTTTCCGGTTCATCTGGTGCTTGACGGGAAGTCTTTGTTGAAGTCAAGACGACTGCATCATCTTTTTTCTCTTTTCTCGAGACAACGGGTTCAATTTCACGGGGAGCACTAGATCTTCTTGGAAGACGAGAAGGACTGGAAGCTCGTGATTTATTCTCAGTTGGAATTGTAGTTGCATTGCTAGAGCTGGAAGTGGATGTTGTAGTCGTGGAAACACTCCCAGTTTTGCCTTTACTCCATGCTCCATTACTACTACTCGTTGTAATTGAGCTTTTCTTTGATTTTATAGGCAAGTTTGAATTTATTGTGGTGTCTCCAGCTGGAGACCCAGCTCGAGCTAGGAGGACAGGGATAGAAGTGGAATTGGATTTTATCACATCTGTATCTCCTCTAGTATGTGACCTCTCGGATTCCTCCCGTACATTACGTCTTTGTCCAGACTTGATAATTTCTTTCTCATACTCACAAGTCTCATCGGCATCCAACGCGGACGAGGCTCCTTTCGCCCCTCTTCCCACGGACGCCGTATTTGCGGCTGTGGAAGTAGTCGACGTAGCAATTCGTGACGTAAATGATTTGCTACCACTTGGCCGTGAACTTGTTTCCGCAAAGACTTTCTTCCTGTTGTCCATTTCATTACTTACTTTTGTTGTCGTGGCAGTTGTAGTACTTGTCCTGCCAAATTTCTCTGACCCTCCCCTCATATTACTCGTCAGCCTGCTATTATCTGTCCTTTCAGCGGAATCTCCTTCGGTCAAGCTAATATCACCATCCAATATTTCAATGTTCCCTTCATGTCCCCTCGTCATCATTACTTGTTCTTCTTCTTCTTCGCAACTCTCTCCTCCCGTTGTTGTTGTTTTACAGGTTCTGCTACTCGAAGTGGTCATTGTGAAAGAGCTACTCATTGCCTGGGTTTCCGCTTCTTCGCCCTCATCATCATCCTCCTCCTCCTCCTCATGCTCTTCAACTATTTCAAAAGACATGTTGGCATCCCCATCCCTTTCAGTGTAAAATGTCGTTTGTATTCTTTGCAGTTGTTCACTTCTGTCTCGATTTTTGATTATTGACTTGAGTTCTTCATCCACTTCACTGGTCTCACTGAATACCGAGTCCGACTCATCGCCTATTAACTGAGGCTGCAGTAGACTGTCAATTATGTCTTCACGGCCATATAAGTCTTTCAAACGCTCGTCCCTTAATTTTAGCATTCGAGACCTAATTTGACGCTTTACTTCCGTATCTTCCGTCTCTAGCCACTAAACCCCCCAAAAAGTACCAATTAAATTCCATGGATAGATTCAATTCAGTTAAACTACATATTATCTGTAGTAATTCTGTGAAAAAGAGACGGAATTTCAAACCGGATCATATAATAGAAATATCAATAAAATTGATATTTTACTGCCTTTCCCTCTACAGAAATATTACAAAATGCTAAATTTGTATTGTGAGGAAATGTACGTACGTTTAAAAAAGTATCATTTTTCAAAATAAGATTAATATCCATGCTCCATGCTGGCAAACATGACTATCCTAACATATGAAATTGTATCTTTCAGAATGGTATGTAATCTCTTGGTGGTAGGATTTCCTTTTTTTTCTCCCATTCATGGATATCCTCATGCATTTTAAAAGTGACGCTGACAAGGAAGTGTGTGAATACATGAAGAAATATCCTTAAAATATGTATGCAATAAAGCAAGCACTTAAAATAGATTGTATATACAAGTTCGCATAGCTTATGCATTGTAAACAGGAGTTACTGCAATAATTTTTTTTCAAAACTAAATACATCGCTCCTGCCTGTCCGAACAAGTTTCAACAATAATTCACTCCCTTCTTTTCTTTCCCTTGCTCCGTGGGAAAAATCTACGAGTTCAGCTTCCCTATTCTTACTCTTTCTCAATACATACACTTAAAAATCCTCTAGCTCTTTCCGATTCCTTGTAAACCTTCAAAACCTATTAATTTCCTGTAGGGTTTTTTTCGTTTTTAAAATTTTAATATCCTGGAAAAAATTCCCTATTTGATTTATTTCAAAATGAAGGGGATGCCATTTAAAAGAGTATAAAATTCCAGGGTTGACTACATATAAAAAAGAAAATACGTACTACAAAAAAAAATATTTTTTTTTGCGTTCTCTCGCTTGCTTTACCATTTCTCGGAGAATGTTCTCATCTTGAATGTCCTCGAGATTGGAGGATTTCTCCGACTGCACTACATCCGAAGCCATGTTCGCTGTCGGAGGAGGGTGAGAAGTTGTAGGAACTTTTCCTCTCCCTGAAATTAAAAAGCATGGAATGTTACATTGAAAATAAAGATAAATGATAGTACTTTGGACAACTTATGCACGTCCTATATCTAAGCATTTTGACATGATTAGAAGACTGAAGTAAATGAAATGATTATTTATACATGTTTGGGTTATAAGTATATCTATAACTTTGAATTAAAAATCAAAGGTAAAATATATAAGTACTCACAATCTTTCCATATCCATACCTTCTGCATATTCCTTGCAGTTTTGTCTATAAAGAACTACAAGAAGAAAGAAGATAGAATCTTAAAGAAAAAAGAAGAAAAATTTTAATTGATACTCTACAGCTAAATGTTTCAAGATATTTAGGTAATGAGTGTACTTCGGATGCAAATCCCTCTGGGAATCTTAAGCATGGAATTTTCTTTTATTGGACTCCGTTGAGGAGATCCCGTTTGCTCAATCCTATGCATATTTCCAAGATCTTATAAGTGCATTACATTTCTTACTATACTGTACTCTTCTACACATGCATGCATGAGAAAAGTTGTACGGCCATTTCGGTTAAGAGATAATGTACCTTTTGTATTTCCCTATTATTCTTTAAATGAATGCAAACTGCAGGCCATTGAAGGGAAAGGGAATGGAATGTAGAGTGAGAAATATTTGTGGGACAGATAGATTACTCCTACTACTCCTGGAGTAGAGATAGAGAGAGAGAGAGGGGGAGAAAGAGTCAGACGGATGCAAAGGCTTGCTAAACTTTTACACAAACTTGGTAAATCCCATGAGTTTGTTCCGATGAAGAGAATCGTGTAGATGCAGATCACGTCCACGGATAGCCAAACGAATTAAACGGAAGAAAAATCTTGTTTTAATTACAAATCAATTATTACTCCAGTTCCAGTGGTCCCAATCGTATATGCGAAAGAACTTGGGGCTATGAAAAGCCTTCAATTTGTAGTAAGATTTTTATTTTTTTTTCCAATTTCTACTATACCGTTCCTACAGCACAGACCATTATCTCGTCCTAACGATCTCCCATTTCGCAAGCCTAAGTAGTAGCTTCAAGTAGCCCTGCTATGGAACCACAAGTATAGCTTTTGGATAGTTTCCGGAGCTTTAATTGAAGGATGAACTTAATTTGCGCAAATAAATGTATAGGCTGATCTAATCAAATGCCCAGCTTTCCACGAAACTGCACACTAACAAATTCTTTAAGAGAAATGCCCACGGTGGCTGGACAGGACATGAGGACTTGAACTCATCTGGCAAGCTAATGAAGCCAAATCGTTGTAGTTTTCTATACCTCTCTCCTTTATACTAATATGCGTCATGAGTCAAGAGACTGGAAGTAATGATTTATGTATGGGTAACAAATCCAAATTGAAAGCATTTCTTCACTATCCAGCTAATTCACCAGTTCCCTCAAAACCTCTACTTTCGACCATATTTTTTTCTATTTCCTACACACATAATATGCGTAAACACGCATGTACATATACATATATGATGGAATAAGCATATGGAATGGAAGGTATAGAAAACCAAAGAGCTTTTTTAGGCAAACCATGAAGTAATTCTGGGAGAATAATAAAAATCTAACGGTTTATCCCGAAAAGGGATGAAGATCAATGTAATGAGATAAGCTGAAGGGGATCGTAAGGAAATTCATTATGATGGATGATGTAACTTGGGTAAAAAGATGTCTTGTAAGTTAATCGTTACTTATACACACTCGGATAAGTAAGCAATAGCATAGGGAGATGAACCCATCTTTAGGCTACTTTCCTCCTTCCCTTACCACTACATATACTCACTCACAAAGAATCATCCGACGCCCACATCATTCATACCTTGAAACAACTTGTCCTAATACATGCAATATCTATCAATTCTTTTTGGAAAATGTGCAATCTCTCTCTCTCTCTCTCTCTCTCTGTCTTTCTCGCTATCCTTAATAACTAATCAAGTAAACCAACGAGGAATAAGTAATGGCAAACAAACCCAAGAAAAGTTGTGTAGTTTAATTAGTCAAGCAAGGGAAATCGAAGAGGAAACAATCACCTACAAAGCTGCAAATCACCTATGAAGTTACAGATGGGCCTAATTGACTCAGCATTGTAATCTTCGCCATATTCCGAACCTTTTGTTCCTTTGATTGCTTTCTCATTTTTTTCTCATTTTCTCAATCTATCCCTTCTTCTTTCCTACGCAAGGAGATTATCATATGGTTGGATGATTTATAGCATTCCTTGATAGCTATGGCTAAATATTACATATATGACTATATATGATTGTTTAAAGGAGGAGGGGAAATGTCATGTATTTGCAATTTACTATAGTTAACTAAAATACATAGTCGGCAGAATGAACTTGATGCATTTAACAGTTAACATGTTTAACTACTGGTCCTGCCTTACGTGTAACATAATGAGTGTGTGGAGTTTCTCACAATAAATATCTCTATAGTGTATATGTTTTTCATTCCAAAGCAATTCCAAAGCATCGTCCAGACACTACGAACTGGTTCTTCAGACTTTTACCAAAACAAAATTTATTTTCATTTCGTATGCAATGATCTTACTCAATTTTAATAATAGTATAGTAGTGCAAATACCATTGAACTTGCAAATATATACTAATTTTTTTAGCCGCACCGCAGTCAAAACAGTTACATGTAATTATTTATTATTGATAGTCTGTGGTATGATTTGTAGTACAAGATACAAAATATTATTTTTTGCATATTTAGCTACAAACTATAGCAACTATAAAATATATGCATGGATTCATTTATATGATTTATACAGTTGGGCACTCTCATATCGGCAGTGAGAGATAATTGATGGAGGGAGAATATCAGGCGCATTAGCCCTTCTAAAGGTTCATTTGGAAATTACATGGGATTCCTGGCCTATGATATTAAAATGATTACGGGAAGCCCAGTAATTCCCCTTATTTCAATAGTTAGCTGTCAATAGCTGATAATTTTGCCAAATGGAATGGATTTTGATGGTTAAAATTATTTCAGTTTCCAAGGGAGATTGACGAGACTTCTGATGACCATAGTTGGGGTGGTGGACTTGTGAGGAGGAGATTTATGTGGAAAAATGAGAAAATGATTGTTACTTGGAGGCAGTGTAGTGTGTGTAGTTGGTAGTTGAGATGATATTTAAAAAAATTGCATCTAGTTTATATTCTGATGTATGGCTCATAAGCAAACTTCTTTTAAAATCAGCTCCCTTGTCACCCATAAATCCAATAGAAATGTCAGAAGGGGCACTACCTCGACCCCGCTTTGCACCGATCCCATGATACACTCTGAGATTTAATGATGTGCAAGGAAATCCATACTTGCACTTAGCGCTGATATCACCTCCTCGAGCATCCATGCAATTACATTTGTAAGAGTTAACCTATACCCTAGATATTTGCGAGGGAAAATAATACGGATAATAGGAGTGAGGGAAATTTTCAGGCTATACAATCAAGTGCTCAAGTGTGTATAATATGCATGTTGGGATGAAAATGCTCAAGTAAACATTTTTATAGTCTCCAGGGGATTATACAAATGTAGCTGACTTTATGCATATGATGAAACAGTTCACATAAATATTACTAAGAGGTACTAAAAACAAGGTTGCAGTTGCATTGGAATTTTTTTTGCCAGCATTTCCATGCAAATCCACTCCTTTGCCTTTAAATGCAAATAAACACATTTGTTTTGCAATATTGGAACACAGAAATTTTAAGGTCTCCATAATAATCTGAGATGAGATGATGTGGATTTTTATCGTTTTATTCCATAAAATAGTGTGGTAAATTTTTTTAAAGGAGAAGGAGGTACCACACGAAAACATGATAATCGTCGTGTCCCTAAACCCAAGGAAACGAACTGACCAAATAAATTAATCGTGATAGCATGACAAATACTTGAGATACACATAGAGGCTTAATTTGGATACACTGCCTCAAAACAAAAGCATCTCTAAATGTTATGAGCTGTTTTTGTTGTTGTTGCTGTTGCTGCTGCTGCTGCTGATGATGATGATGACGACGATGGCGAATGAAGAGTAAGTAGGCATCAAGATTCATATTATTGCTCTGTTTTTTTTCTGGGCGTTCATAAGCTCTCACCACCTCCATACGGTTAATATACATAGACTGACTGGCGTAAATGGGCAAGGTGGAGAGTCCAACCTCGTGTCATCACAACATGTACAAATAAAGGCAGAAATGAATCAAGCCACAATTAAACTAGTAATTAATTCAATTTCCACCAATTTATCTGCATTTACAGAAGAGCTTATGGAAGATCTACCTTGGCTGGAGGTCCTCATGACTTGAGAGAGAGAGTCTATATGCACACGCTCTCTCCTACCTTACTACAATTACAGGTGCGTAGGTCTACACTGCATCAATCGGTGGTGAAGTAATCCTTCGAGAAGTAATTATTTCCCTAAGTGACAACCAAATCTACAGTAGTAGCCTGTAGGGATTTGTATTCCGAAAATTTGTCATTTAATAATTACGTTAAATTCTCATATCGTCTCTCTCACTCTCTCGGTTCCTCGCTCTCCTTAATTTCCCTATTCATCAAAATGAAACAAAATAAAGCTACAAAAACTAATGTATTTAATTTAAAACATACAAACTTACTCCATCCTCCCATGTTATACTAATGCTACGTAAATTTTTATAACGTAGTTAAATAGTAATGGCTATTTACAATTCTCAGGAGTACACATGTATATTCATTTTAAATGTAAAGTATATATAGATAGCTATACGTATATACACAGAGTATATATCACATACTCGGGGAAATTCCTCCATGCATGTTTGTCAAGTGCATTGTAAGATTTTATTGTTCAAGAACTGCAACTTATAATTCCAAGGGAAATGACTCCGTATAAAATGCTAAAGGTTGTAGACAGTCGGAAAAATTGCAAGTGACGCGGAAAGAAATGCTGCAGTAAAGCTCCCTACTACAACTACTACGTCAAGAGTAACATCATGACCACATGTTAGTATAGTCTTTAGTTCTGGTGTGGTAATAAAAAAGGAATGAAGACATGTGACATTAAAGGCAGTTCCTATATAGCTCTGTGCAAATAAATGCATTTTACTTATAACCAGCTGTGCACTTACTATGGGCGACTCCAGTAACCAAGGCTACCACTAATTACCAGAGTAGTCTGGATGCATTCCTATAAAATAAACTCTAACATGTACATAAGTACGAGACTCGAGGGCCGCATCGCCGCATGAACATGGATGAATCAGCTCAAATATAAGTGCCTGAATTAGTTCTATTTTCTTTCATAAACATCTCTCTCTCTCTATATATACACATTCATGTGTACATATTTGTACAGAGAAGAGGAAAGACCATAAGAAGGAAGTGAGGTGAAGAGATGTATTAAATACTAGCTCATTTGTTATGAAGAAGGATCTGGTGAAATTTATTGGAAATCGGTTTAGCTTCATTCATTAGTAGCTAGCCCACAGAAAAAATAGGGGAGAAGACACTACAGGAATGTTTTCTAAATGCCTAAAACATTCTCCAGCCTTTTCCTTCCATATCTGTAAAATTGTCTGGCTGTAAGTTATAGAGAGAGAGAGATAGAGAGAGAAAACGTTATGCTTGGGATTTCTTTTCTCGATAAGTATCTTTTGGTAAGTAATAGGCGGTATTCCTACTAATATGCTCCTACTTCCACTTACTCTTCAAAGGAGACGTTCAGAGTGACAATAGAAAGGGAAAATTGTTTTTTTTTCATGAAAAACAATTATCTTCGTTTGGAATACTTTGATTCTATCACTAAAGGTTTTTTTTATTTCTGGCAAAGTGCTGGATACTCCAACTGGTCGAAAATACAATGGCAAAAGTCACTAGCTCCTTTTGAGTGCTTCACCGTCCTTCCTTGCATGGAGAGATAGTGGCAGAGAGTGAGATGGAGAGGCAGGGACGGGAAGTATAAAAAGAAGAAGAAGAAAGAAAGGTCATTGGAAAAATACAATAAAGCACCGGCAAGAGATTCACAAGTCGGGCTCAATTCGCCCTTCCAAAAGACTATGCTTTATCAATCATCTCTCCCTTTTTCCCTCTCTTGCGGGACCCTCATCTTCCTCCATTCTACAATTCATCCAGTATATTTTTAAGCAGAACTTACATTTCCGCCCTCGTTCCTAATTTTTTTCCCGTACTACTCTCGCATATACGCACATGAGCCAAAGTGACCTTAGGTTGGTGAACTCATCAAGTTGATGCTTGTCCGAGAAAACACGCAAGGTTACAGGATTGTAATTGCATGGTAGACAAGAAAAGTATATGGATCTTGTAAAAAGAGCCAGCTTAAATATGACAATACTACACATATGAACACACATATAAACATATATGTACACATGTATATTCTTTAAAAGTAGGAAGTAATAATTTTTTCCTGCAAAAAATTACTCTCTATTTTTTTCAACTCCCCACACAGTCTCCCTTTACAGAATGGCTATTTTTCTTAGTTTCCGTTTAAAAAAAATCATCCTCTCAGGTGTGCACATGAACCATGTCACGACCCACACATATGTAACTAGTCTTTTTCTGATGATTAATGGTCCATCTCATGGGGAATCAATCTTTGGTTTTTTAAAGTGAAGCTGTACGAACTGTAATTTTAACTTGACCTTAAAATGTAATGCATGGATTGATATTTGATACAGATAAAAATTCTCAAGATAAAAATTGGATTGACGTGACTATATGGACACTTATATAATATGTATTTACATGTATAGGTAATACTAATGGAATATTATTGTAATTTACGTGCATACTATCCACTACATGTAAAGGAAGAATTGACGCAGAAGAAGGACGACGTGCATTTTACATTACCCAAGTAAACTTTCGAGATTTTGGCGGAGCATTAAGTACTTTGAGGTTTGTCCTGCCCTTGAACAAATACGTTTTAGCGAAAGTCAACACAATTTGTATTCACAGGATGTGGGCAAGGTGAAAGCAAGTAAATAGTTTGTAATTTAATTCCAAAAACGAGAGACTCTCTCATCTTCTCATAGCTCTCATAAGAAAACCTTGTCACAAAAAAGCAAGGTCACTTGAGAAAAAAACATCATTTTAAATCAAATCTAACATGAATTAAATTAGGGACCGATTTACTCGGAATTAATGGCCCATTATAGCATCAGTTCCTCTCCAACTGCTATAAATAAAACTTTGTATAATCAAAATATCTTTTTATCCACACCTTCTTTCATAAATCCTACTGTTTACGTTGCAATTCAGCTGAGCTTGTTGCCAGGCAATGACCGGAACTCTCAAACTTTGCCTTTAACCCAGTCATTTACCTGATATGTATCGCTGAATAATTAAGCTTATATTATTCATTTCTTAGGGACTGTCTTACAAATAAATGATTATTATACAGTACTCTCTCTCTCTCCTACATAAAAAATTCTCCATTCATCCAAAATATATTAACACGATATAACAAAACTGAATCATGTTTTCATAACGAAACAATTTCACAAAGTCTTGGCACAAGTGCTTCCGTCAACTTATCCACAACTCATATTTCATTGAAAATAATACATATGTTTCAACATGAAATTTTCTATTCAAAAAGTATAGCTTTTGTATTGTTCAATTACTCGCACCATAAAGCTTGAAAAATTCCTTTACATTCTACACGTACACCCTAGTCCATATATTAACATATGAAACATGGATAACTTGTACTCGTACACTTGACCATACTCGAAATTTTTTCCCAAAAACAAAATTATGGCCAAACTCTACTTTGTATGCACTTATGAATAAAGAAGCTTGTCGTACATTGAGATTGAGACAGTGTATTATAGACAAATAGAGCCTGTACTATAGTAAAGTCCTCTGACATGTATGTGTGTGTAGAATACTTGGGACAAAATGTATCTGAACAGTAGCATTAAATTACGGTAAGGATATTTCATGACACATGTTATACAACCTTGTACTCATGTACTGTAAACAGAGGAACTATATAGAGTTTATCCCTTCCACCCTATACCAGGGGAGATTTATAGGAAAAGTGAGATTGTGCCAAAAAATTCTAGTGGTACGACACGCAAAAGTCATAATAATCTAGCCTGAAGAGATAATGGTATAGGGAGGTGAAAGAAGACACAAGTGAAGAGACATACGGGAAGGAGCAGTTTCTTACTACAAGTTCCACCTCCGTCGACTACTACATAAATGGAAGTGAGAAAAACTGGAAAGAAAAAAGGAAGAGTTTGTTGAAGGGGAAGAGGATTTGTTATAGATGTTTGCAGAATATTACAGACCAAACTAAAATGACTGGATTTGTTCAGGGAGGAGGACATTTGAGATTCTTTGTAATGTAAAAGGAGAGCTTAAGTTTCGTGTTACATTAAACAACCTGACCACTGAGCCAAAAAAAACTATGAGAGCGCACCCAAGATAGTTAGAGCCAACTTAGAAAAACATGAAGAGATCAAGGAGAGAATAGAGGAGGATACAACAGAGTTCCATAAATTTAAGTAACTGGAACGTGGAGACACACCGAGCTTGGAATTATTTCAACCTTGGAGGATGCACTTTAAAGAAAACTTTTCCTTCCTTCCTTCAACTTATACTTTTTTCCTCCTTTCCTCTTTGCCTAGGCTTCCATTGAATCAAGTGAATTGCATACGCACCACCCGTCTCGAAAAAACCAAGGAAAATCTATGTGTCTCTCCCAGAGAGAAAGAGAGCTTGAGAGAGAGAGAGAAAGAGAGGAAAAGTGAGAGACAGAACTGAAACTAGATTTTTTCCCTTAACTTACCTATATTTTTAAGGAGACTCTATATATACACTCGTATGATATTCCTTCAATTTGAGTTCCCATACATACTTATCACCATGCATTTCCTCACTTAGAGGCGGTCCAGTGTATAAATGCATAACAACTACCTTCCCTTTCATTGTTACCCCAGAGTGAGGGACTTACACCAATGCAATGGTAAAACCTTGAGACATAACCCTTGAGTACATATGTATTTTTATGGCAATAGCTCGTCTCTATATAAAATAATATAGGATTTTTATTTGACTTTCTCCTCACATGTATATCCAGAAGGATGAGCACCTTTTCTCTCTCTCTCTCTCTCCCTCTCTCTCTCTCTCTCTATAGATCAAATTTTCTAAATCCAAGTACCAGGTAGAGCGGCGGGACTATTGACGGAGGAGGGAAAACTCATGAGGACTTAAGTGCACGCACATAATCATCCATGTAGTGGATTGAGCACGGAAGGGGGGAGGGAAGGATAAAAATTTTTTTTGCATGATTGAGGTTCTCATGTGAGCAGATCATGGGAAAGAAAAGAATACGGAAATATTCACTCAGAGCCGACTAAGCTTTCTTCTCCTAACCGGTGGTGTAAGTTCATAGCCAGTTGTGCACTTTGCATGTCCATATAAATTTATATATACATATATACACCTGCAATGGCTTCAATGAACAGGGATGACAGTCAGCGGGATAACATTCATTCTTTCCTCCTCCAGTATACAGAGATAACTTGCACAAGAGTAGAGAGAGAAGAGAAGCTTTAACCTTAAAATTCTCCCTCGTCGATTCACTTTTCTCATCCAAGTTAGTAGTTTCCATTCCATGGTGGAGTCAATGTCTTTATGTAAGTTCACATACTCAAGCTTGAGTTGTCTCTGCCGCATTCCAGTCATATGTAAATAACCCATGTATCCATTTGAAAATGTCCTTAAACTTCCTGGCACATAAAAAAACATCCCAAGACTGAAACTGATATTGTATTTACACACCTCTGAAAATTCCAAGCAACGGCAGCAGAAGCGACAACAACAACAACAACTTATTCACAAATTCTCAAACTAAGCCAATCAAATCCCTAGGCTGTTGGTTTCCAGCAAACACTCCCTCCAATACATGGTCCTGTACTGGGCTAGAATGCAATCAATCTTGACTTTATTTACTTGACCAATTTCATCTCGACGGCTAAACGAATTTCATTGTCTTTACATATAGCACTCATTCCGCTTTAGATAGCTCCAGCTGAGTGAGACTTTACAAATAAAACAGTGTGCTCTCACTCCTCTAAATAATTCTACCTTCTCCGTAAAGGATTTTTCAATTCTCACCAACTTCCTCCCATCAATAGTGACAAAATAAATACAAGTCTCTTTCCAACCCGACATCCTTTTCCATTCCCCTTTACTTGAGAAAGCGTTACAAGGCTTTGAAAACATTTTCCTAGTATTTCTACCCCAACTTGCTGGATTTCTTTCAAGGCTACACGGAATAAACTTGAAAAAAGCCCAAAGACTGTGATTCTTTCATATTGAAAAATGTGCATGAGCCTGATACAACGTCTCAGGTGACAATATTCATGTCTCAAGGTCCACTTATATAATTCCATATGACATAAATATTTAGCTGGGAACATGTGACCAGGAATAAGTTTAAAAATAAATATGAGTAAATTATTGCGAGAGTTACAATACAATTAATATTACTTTTTTAAAAATCGATTCTGGTTGTGGGTGGGAAATTCCTTATAAGAAGAATGCAAGGAACTGCATTAAAAGTAGGTTATAATTTGAAGGAGAGCTGGAAACTGTGCTTATGTAACACTAAAGTTATATATAATAGGTAATAAAAGTAGGAGCTTTCATGATTACATCAGCTCAAGTCTGAAAAAGTGACAACCTATGACACGTAGTAATGTAATCAATTGGAAATACATGTCATCTCTCTCTCTATATGTTCCGAAAGGTGTTTCCTCAAGTCAAACGAATAGCTACGATCAAAGGAACATTAGCCCTGCAACTACTGTGTGTAAAACAAGAGGGTCTGCCGGCACTTCAAGTCTTTTGCTCTCGTTACTCATGCCTTTACTTTTAACAATGTATGGAGGGTCTCAAAGGACGATAATTATGCCGGCCCATAAGTAAAAGGTAATGAAGCTGCAAGTACAGGCTGTAATAGCCATTCATACATATTTCACTGACAACTCTCTGCGAACAGACGGATTTTGAATGAGTGAGTATACACGTATAGCATTGCTTAGGGTAGATAAGAAAACTCATGATAGTTCTTTTGTTAACCCTGGGAGTGGAGAAGGGAATTCCTTATTAGGATGTGAAATTTTTGCCATGCAGCCGAAGATGTATGGGACTCAATTACGATTACCAATTAGATGATGGAATAAGGACAAATCTACGTCAAAGCTTGAGGGAATCATTTCAAAACTTACGGGACATAATATTATTTTTTATTCCTCTAATCACCAACAATCACATCTCTGTGTATTTTCCTATGTTGAACAATGCAAATATTTTTGTTTAAATTCATCTAGTCCTATCTCATGACTCTGAAGTTGCGATCACTCAAATGTCCCTTTCTGCAGGGCTGATATTATTGTTTATCCTGTAACCACTCACTCCTTAAATAAAATATTTGACAACATCACCAAAAAAAAATATTTTAGGCCAAGTGATATGTCAATTTTCACGTATATTTCCAATATAGCTCACTCATCATCATCCTGCCCATTACAATTCCATTTACTCGGCATGTTTGTCCTGGCCCATGCATAATAGTATAGAGTATACATAATATAATGGAGTAATTATTATAGAAAGGCAAATGAGATGCAATTAAATCCACCAACTATTTTAATTGTTGTTATTATAGTCTTCAAGGTAAACAAAATAAGTCCTTACATACTGAAATACACAGCGAACTGCACTGAAACTATTTTAATGATTTGTCAAATTTACATATATGTTCTATAAAATATCGAAATCATTTCCCGCTATAATTATTAGTTTTTGTGAGGTACTCGTAAGAAACAAAATTTTTTTGTATCTCACAAAAAATGTGGATTTTTTATATTATATATTACCTTTTGCCGATAAAGTCAAAGCTTTGACATAATTGTGGATAATGATATTGTCATTTTAGCTACTTGTGAATTCTCATCTAATCCGGCTTTTCTGACAGATGGAATCTTCTAAATAGGCAAGTATTATTTGTCAAGTGATCATTAAAATGCTCGAGCATTTGGTGAATTCACCTTATGGAGAGACTGAGACACGACCCGAGGAAAATGAAGGGATTTTTGTTTTATCCTACCGATCATCTCCGATAAGCTTGAGTCAAGAGCTCTTTTACCTTCACTACAATGACTTGACACAATTTACTCATGTAAGTTGTGAATTAAATCCTAAACCGAGAGTTGTGTTCCATTTACTTTCTATAATAATAATAATGTCCCTTGCCAATGCAATGGCTAAAACCTTCATACGTGGGGGGGGGCTTGATATACCACTTACAGTGTAGAGTATATACACCCTAATAAAAGTTACACATGTGTGCAGGAATTTTATCCCGGAAATGTAAAATTCTAAAAACCAGAATTTTTTAAACTTGGTTCGTTTCCATAAAAATAAATGTTAATTTACTATGAAAATAAAAATAATTTAATTGAAACATGACTTCCTTATACCACTGTAGAAAAATCAGAATTTCTAAAAATATAAATTCAGTATACACGTATAAATGTGTAGAAAAATCATTTGAAAAGCGAGAGTAGAGTGCATATAACCTAAATATTCTACCCCTCCCCCTTTTGGATGTCGTGGTTAAGTGGTTGTAGCTTGTTATTTACTTTGCATGTCATATGTCAAGTAGAATCCCAAATTTGGTCAGGCTGCACCATGACTGTACTCTCAATTATTGTCATATCTTTTTATATATGATGATTATTATTATGTGAGTGCTCAGTGAAGTCGTCACTGCATTTACACCGTCCTTATTGACTTATGGATAGATTGCCCCGGCCAGGATGAATGTTCAGTCATTCGCACATGTATGTACAGCAGTACAACCTTATAGTATTAGATTGGAGTTCAAGAAGGAAAAGTGAATGAGACTGCAAAAATTCCATCGTCTTGAATACATTGCACAATTTCATGTCACTCTTTGAATTTTTACCTCTTGTCAAGCTCCATTCTGCCCATGTATGTTCATAGCTGCCGATTCCACGTAAAACTATCAGTTCATTTATTATTCTAGTATACAAGTTCTGACTGAGAATGACACAAGTGATAACGGAGTCACTCAGTCTTGGCTTTTGTTGTTTTTTTCCTCCTTATACCATCATAGAGGTCTTGTAGTGTGTAGTAAAAAAATGTGTGCTTGCCTATGACAATGCATGACATCAGCATCTTTCTAATTATTCCTCATTGAAAATCTAGATGAAATAATTTTGGGAGCTACCCTCCCAAAACAATGTGGTGCATGTGGATGCATTTAGTAGGTGAGTATTATGAAAGTCAAATTTTCATGAGATAAGGGCATTGAAATAGTCAAGTAAAAACAAAAGTAAACAAAATATTTCACAACTTAAAATTTACGTGTAGGTACAGAGTGTGAGAGTAAAGTGTTAAAAAGATTTACTATACATAAATGGAACTTACCGGGAAAAGGTACCAAATCCTGAGGGATCGGATGTTAATTGTGTTGTGACCTGTAAAAACTGCAGGAATTTTTGATAACGATAGACTTGAAGAGTAAATCACATTGTAAATAACTGACACGAGAATAGATTTGAATGTTAGAAATGTACCAATAAAGAATTTATTAAGGTTTTATGGGAAGGAATCACGAGTGAACTTGTTGATTCGTAAGTTAATGCAGCTTTTGATAAACTTTAGTTACAGATATTAAAGGGTTTTATAAACCACTTTTAGTTCGGTTCGTAGAGAGAGAGAGAGAGAGAGAGACAGAGAGACAGCGGGGAACGGGAAAAACGGAAAGTGATAAGTAAACTTAATATTTAATCATGGAGGTGAGAGTAACTCGAGGGGAATTTTCAACGTGTTTTAGTTTGTAGTGGTAGTAAATAAAATGTGAACAGTCCTATTAAAATCTCCTATGTCTTTCTTATGACTTTTGCAGAAAATTTCAAATATGAAAATTCCCTTCAGCTCCGTATCAAATACAAGTTGTGGACGAACTGAACCCATGTGTATTTGGCATTGCCATTAGTCTGTGACTACAACCATCATCAGACGTCAGTTCGTCAGAGGAGAAGTATCCTAAGGGCGATTGGATGCTTCAAAACTCTATCGCCTTAATATGGCACATTAATACGAGTTGCATCTTTACACTTTATGCGATCATAAGCTTTGGCAAGGGTCAGCCGAAAGTAAAAAGTATACATGTACATCACATATGCATACGATCTTGTTTCGTCCATCCCCATTCTGCATACATTACATGTAACAGCCGTGTATGCATCATCAACGTAATTTCTCAAAAGTGTGTTCCTTACATTTATTTTTGCAGTGTAACATTATTACCTATAGTGTAACGTGGTTGTGAACGGCAGTCCATAGTGTTAGTATGCAGAGTGTAGTGTATGTACATGGAAGAAATTTTTCCCCTTTTCAAAATATAACTCAAGGAAAATGAATGCTTGGGACAAAAGTGTTGGTCCCCCCAATTCGCACAATAGTAAAATCAAAGTAGGAATAATATTTCCAATCCTCATCCTTTTTTCATTCTACAAATGCTCTCACACTCTTCCTTTCACATGTACTTATTATAATATTGTACTGTATAATACCTAACCTGTGTAATGCATAAAACAAGTGCTTTATTAAATTCCAAATACATATGTACATATATTTGTAGTGTAAATATATGCACATGACCAAAACAAAGATATTTGACGTACACCTGCATTCTGCATCGCCAATTTGGGTCCAACAATGGAACCTACTTGGATTGTAATTACAGACACTCAGCTCCGTGTAGCCAAGAGAGTTGCTATATGTGTTGGCAATGGGAAAAAAAGCAATCTCAATGGAAATTACAAAATATAAAATAGATATATACACTATCCTTCTTAAGTCATGGTGCCCTGCCCCTGTACATTTTTTCAGCCAGCATGATTATGAAGCTGTAAAATACACTTGATGTATACGACACTTGCGTTTTGTTTTTATTGGATTTTTTTGCGTGTGCCTCTGCCTCCTCTCCGTTGACCTTCTCTTCGTTATGAATGAATGGGTGCTGGATAAAGGACGGGTTAACCGGAACGAGCAAGGTGGGTCTTCCTCTAGTGTTATATCCTTCTCGTCCCCCTCCTTCGCAATCAAGAGAGATTCCACATTTTATAACAACCGTTTACGTAAGGTAAGGAGAATAAAAGAAAAGATGTTGGGAATCTGAGCAATCCTCCTTCCTTTACTATGATTAAATAATCCTGCAATATCACAACCATTTTTAGTCTGATGATTTACTTGTTCATGTCACTAGTAGGAAAAATTAACTTCGCATTAGCAGCTCCATGTTACATTTATGTGACTATTTTGATGGCTGACGGTAAGAGAAAAGCAAGGCTGAAGAGGATAAAATATGCATAGAAAAATCTTGTGAATTATAGTATTTAGAGCGTGTGAGTCAGTATGGGACTTTGTGGGTGAAATTATGTTTGGATTTTGAGTGGAGCATGGATAGAGTGTGAGGGAAAAAAAGATGGGATAACTTGTTTAGACGAAAATGTTTCAAATGTAAATTACAAACAGGGCATTTTTCCATGATCTGTCGCTATTTACGCAAAGCTCCAGTCCACTTTGTGCCCATAAGTGGTGCTACTCATTTCCTTAGTGACAAATTATTTGAGCTCACCTGGGACCCCAAAAAAGCACATCTTTACAGGTGTTCCATCTCCACACTTTGCAATCTATCTTACGTGGGTTGTATATGCATTGTACTCTTTGAGCACACGTGCAATTTTTTTACGCGACAATTGCAAATGGTACTTATTCTTAGCTTTTACAGTTCCATTCTCCATAAAAATAATTAGTATTGTTATATATTGTAAAAAATGAGATTTATACAAGAAAAATAAGGGGTTAAGCCTGTTTCTATGATATTTACGTAGGTTTTATACATTGAAATTAATTAATTTCCTTTTTAATACCTCAAAGCTTTATTGTAATCAAAGCTATTAAAATCCTATGCATAGAAAGGAGTAAGTGTTTGTGGGTAGATAGATGGCGCTGAAAGTGGCGCTATACGTTAGCGCCTTGAATAAAAAACTGCGCCCGTAAGTTCAATCCTGACTTTGAACAGGTAGCTGTTAAAGCTTGTCCGACGTCTTCAAAACTTCTTGTTAATTTCTGTGTACATTACGTATTAGGAATGCGTAGCTCTATTAATTATGCTGTGATCTCATCAGGCTTGTTGTGTAGGCTTGTTTATGAAGCAGAGCTTTACTACCTTTAATATAACATGACCAAATGGAGTCATAAATAATGGGGAGATTATTTTTGCGTGCTTGCACCACAGTCTTTTCCTTTTGTTTGCACCTTCTTCTTCCTCCTTCAACTTTTCATCTACTACACGAATTCCCTTTCCAGTAAACTCACAGCTGAGCTCTACCCATAGCTTAAGTTGCGTCAAAGATGCAGATATTCAAATTTCGATGTACAAACTATCTACCCTACGAAAATATTTCCAATATTGTAATCATAATAATCATAATAATAATCACATGGGATTTGATGCTAAAACGCACGTCCAAAATACTTTTGACACAGATAAGTTCACAGACTAGTGAGCCTGCGCATGCGTTGCAATTCCTGCATTACGAGGTGCGATTTGTGAGTTGAAATAATTGTATTATTTACATGTATTGTGTTATATAATGTATAATATAACATAATAATATAATATAATATATTATATTATATTATATTATATATATATAATATATTATAAAATATACATACAATATTACATATTGTATTATGATATATTAAAAATATAGGGCTGAAATTTTCTTTCAGATGTTATAAAGAATTAGGGAAACGTTCCAACAGTCCCAAGAGTTCCAGCATATAACACATAACACTGTATTATCTGTTTCGTATTCAGAATATTTACTTAAATAAGCAATGCAGGGATCATACATATTTTTCTTTTACAAAACATATTCTGGTGGATTAATATAATATTCCATGTTCAATAACCATGAGTCAGCAGGATGACATTCAATAAATTGTTCTTCAGCCTAGGTTGGAAAATTCACACATTTTTGGATTCTTAAGATTGAATTTGATTCGGAACTCTTTTGCTTAACCTTTGATTTTCTGCTTCTATCGGGATGTTTTAGATTACACACTTTCGACATTCCTAGCCTTGTTATACAATATTTCAGGTTGGGGTAATTAATTTCCTGGGTAAAGATTCCCACTCTTTTTCGTTTCGAGTGCATTGTAGTTTTACTTCTTGGCCTCTTTTTTGGCAATCCTCACTAAAAAATTTGGGTTGGTTGGAGTTCAATTTCCTTCACAACAAAACTATTTGAAAGTCCCCATCCGCGTCTGCGGATGGCTTTAGTCTAGCTTAATATATTTCGAAGAGCAATGCTCATCGTTTCGTCTCCCTATCATTCCATCACTCCTCTTCTTGAATGAAACAAACCACACCATCATGAAATTGTTCAATCTTCATGCGGTTGCTTAAACATGAATTTTTATCCGCATTTTGAAATTAGCGGCATGAAAGAAGTAACCGGTTGTAATTCAGTTGAAGAAACAATAAGAGAAAAATCATATGAACTATAAGGTAACTTGGGGCATTGTGCCAAAGTAGTTCCGTTCAAAGTAGTGCCGTTTTTGGCAGTGATGCTATCTGTGGGGCATGACGCCGCTGTCTTTGCTATGGCAGGGGCATGACGCCCAATGTATTTAGGCATCATGCCCCAACGATGGCACAATCATTAGCGTTATGCCCCATCGTTGGCAACAGCTGGGCGTCGTACCCCTGCCATGGCAAAGACAGCGGCGTCATGCCCCACAGATAGCAACTACGAACAACGGCATCATTTCCGACATTGGCATAATGCCCCAAGTTACCTTATATAGTGGTTAAGCATCCTTGCGTATCCTTGCGTGAGAAATTATTTTTTCTTGAGACCTGATATTTGCCCGTTCATTAAACGGACGTCTCCATTTGTTCAACATAACCTTGGACAATTTAGGATATCTTTATTATAGGCAAATAACGTACACGTAAAGGCTCTTTATGATACTAACGACAGCCCAATACCTTAAAAACATTCTTATTCAGACAGAAAAAATTGATTTTTGACATAAATATCCACCGACACTCAAAAGGTGTTCACCATAGAGAGTCCTTATTACTATGCCTTGTCGGGATGCTCGCAATTAAGAGTGGCGTATCTTTCTTGGAACACTGTGCAGATCAAGTCGTGTCCATATGTACCTGATTTTTAACAAGTTATTGTGAATGCTCACTACATCACACACATGATTTTCCCCTGCTTACATGCCTGAATATGTGGTTGCGTGTGTGTAATTCAATGTGTGTTTTAACCTTCTGAACTTAATGCGGATATGTCATTACTGCAAAGCTCTAGTATATCGGCCTTAAAAAACGCCCACTCCCGATCGTAATTACTCTGAGTAACAATTCCAAGGGGTTGAACAACATCACCAGGAAGAATCTTCACGTAACAATCTTGCAATCAATAAAAACGCTTATATTCACATCTCCGAACTATCTCTTCCTTTAAGTCAGTTACTTTTGTTTCTTAAGAGCCCTTACAGTGCCACCTATAATCTTCACGTACTGTTCATGCTCAAAAATCTATGTATATATGCACCTTACTTCGTACAGTCATCTAATAACAGCTTAAAGGTAGTGTTGGGATTTTCATAGCCACGTCTCTTGTCATATCAGAGTGAGCAGTCGTCTCTGTGAGTAATGATGTCCCCCTTAAAATTGTGTCTTCCTACTTTCAGCAGCCGTGTGGATAACATAGCCCAACGTGTCATCTTCATCTAATGTTCTTGTCGAGATAATCCATCCTTTTTTCATCCTCCGTATAGTTTTACACCTTTGTACTATCAGTGCATCACCTTCAGTATAAGCACGTGTAGCTACTGAACAAGTCTACTACTTCTTCCATTACTTTTCTGGGAAGGAAATATTTTATAACGCTTCTTAATGCCCAAATACCTCATACCTGTACATTTATAGCATAGTTAATACACTTTGTCCCTTATTTTGTCCAGGCTATGTGCTGTGAAATGTGCAGTCTTTCAGCTGCTTTCTCTCCTCTTCCATTCCCTATTACTATTGCACTTGAGTGAAGGCATTAATTCCGGGAATCGTCAAATTGTTATGATGAAACCAATTTCCTTGCCTCTACTTCCAACGTTCAACGTTGAATCATGATTGTTTCCAATTGTGAACGTTTTCCCCACGTACAGGAATCATAATTATTAGAATTATTGTAGCTGGAAAATAAACACGATTCAATTGTTGTACATGAGAACCACTTAATAAAACAATAAGTTTCCCTTACCTTTCAATATACAATCAAGGCATGTCAATCAAATATGCATATAATTTGTACACCTGTGTGATAATTGTATGTTACCAAATACACGAGGCCTGTAAAAACTCCAGCTTGGACACGCCATTTGAAAACAGTTGATTAATAGGAGAGGGAAAAAATTGTAAACGCTGCGAGTAAACACAATATCTTCATATGTACAATATTGTAAATTGTAAGTTTGCATTCTACACAAGCATGCGTAGCTGTAGCTATACTAGTGCTAGTTAGGGCAGGTATAAGGCTCGTGTGGAGAGCGTTGAGTGACTGGATTCAACTGGTTGGAGTGTATTGTACTACAACATGTAGAATGGCAAGAGCTTGTGGTTAGTATTTTATGTTGATGAAATCAATCATGAATGGTGTGAATTTTATTGATGAAAGTTAGGTGATGGTGAGATGAAATGATGAAGGAATGAATGAATTAGCCTGGTAAAGTTTAAATGATCACCAAGTGAAAATTACATTGTACTCCTGTGGACAGTCACGGTGTGTTGCTCGTATTAATGGAAGTCCAGGGAGGAAAGCATTTGTTCACGTCCGGATATGCTTTTACCACTACGTCAACTCCCGTCCCATATCTATGTTATGCATTTCCCTCACACGTATGCTCTCATCCTTGATGCTCAACTCACGTTCAAGTGCGTTCTGTGTGTGTGAGGATAAGAGTCCAGGGACAGGAGTAGTGACTGGAAGAGTTACGTTTTATGATTAAAACAACAAGCACAAACACCCATACACACACAAGCAGTTTTAGTTGATACATAAGGACGGGACGGGAAAGCATGTACAAAGACAAATCTGTAGATTGCATGCACGTTCACACGTTCTGCTCGCTCAAATGACAAGAAGAAGAAGGAAAGGGAACTCAAATATGGGCAAGTAGACCAGAAGAATGATTACCAGTTTCACTGCATTTGTCGGCGTCGACGATTTGAAGGGAGTCAATCCATCGTGAGGATTAAACGAGAAACCGTATTTTAATATGTGTATTTCTATAATCAAAAATCTGGGGGGATAGTACCTCTAGCTATATATAATTATATGTATGTAAACGTAATTATTTTTATGGCCAAGTTCACTCCCTCCATCACAAATACAAACATAGTCACTTATTTTGGCTTTTAGCACAGTTTAAATGAAACCTGAGGTATGCATATAGTGTAGGAATCGTATGTAATTGTATGTGTAAAACAATGAACCGCATGGTAACAAAACTGCATTATACTATTGGGTGTACGAATAATTACTACATGTGTAAAGGGCAAACAAGAGCGTGATGTATGGATTTCCTATGATGCGAACCTTAGCATTCAGCGTATCGATTGTTGAAAGCAATTACTTTATTATTACAATAACGGCTGGAGTTAACTCAAGTGTAAAGTGTAAAAACAAGCGAGGACTCAACCTGTGAGAGCATTGTCAGCCACAATTAACAAGAAAAATAGTGAAAAGATGCTCACCGCAGGGGACAAAGATGAATCCTCCTCCAATAGTTCAAATTGATCAAAATATCAGTTAAGTGCTTAAAGAAAGTTAGAACCAATTTCATTAGCATTTTATACGGGCCATGCCTTAATAGGAAATAACATGGTGATCATCAAGGAAATTATTCTAGTATCTGCCACCATCAACATTGTCTTTGGTTCGTGTAAGATATATAGCTCGCTATACTGGCACTAAACAACTGTATATCGTCGGGTAAAGTCCAAAAGGCGCTATAATTTTCGTAACGTTATGGAAAAAACAAATATAGCGCCTTTTGGACTTTACCCGACGATATATTCCTAGGATTGAGCCAGGTTGTGTTTATGAGGACTTATGACCTGATCCCATAGGGCGGCAGCACCTTCTTAGCCGCTCCACATCTGATTGTTTACTTTTGAATTGTTGGGTGAAATCTGCTTGAACTCCACAATTATCATTACTATTTTCACAAGCTCTTCTAAAAATAATTATGAATGCTGATTTGAAAAAATTAATGCCAGTATTTGATTAAAGTGTATACTGACTTTTTGTGAAATAGAAATCAAGAAGAAACTGCAAGCATTCGTTGAGCGACGAAAAGAGAGTTACGTAGTAGTTCATGCCATTCAAAATCATAAACAGAAATATGCATAACGACATTAGGGAAGATTGAGGGCATGAGTGTGTAATAATTTATGATTGACTGCTGATACATCTTTGTTCCTCTCACTCTCCTAATTCAACTCTTATTGTTAGTGCTAATTTGTTTACTATTTTTGGGGCTGCGCTTTTTGAGATAGTAAATCTTATTCAAAATTATTTTAAAAATATATTCCTTGGATTTCTTATAATAATCCAAGTGTATAAGGTCACATTACTCGACTTTAGACTAACAGCTCTTGGTTCCTACCTCAAAAAAGTCGATACGTCAGTTACTTGTTCATACAGATGTAATGATATTGATGATTATTTATTACCAGCTACGATAATGTACATACTTGTATAACGATTAGTCATTAATCAGTGGACCTACGACAATGGCTACTTTTACCTAAAACCTTTGGGTGTACACTGTACATACTAAAATTTAAAAATGCAACTTTATTCATATCTTGCAAGATTTACAGTTCAGGTTTGACATTCATTGTCCAGCCTACTCTACATACTAGATTCTAGAGAGTGCATGAGATATTAAACGTGGTTCGTGAAGTTTAAAACCTGCGAACGTCCGAAGGTTATCAATACTAATGTATTAAATGAGAAGAGTCGTCGTTATCGTCGTGGTCGTTGGCTTAGGTTTCTAAGTTTGCCGCAAGATAGGCGTGCATTACAGTGAAAACAAAAAAGTGGATTCCAGCCATATTTTGGCTGGCTTTTTTCTACTTGCATTTAATATCTGAAAAAAGGACAGAATTGCCGCCTTCATCTTGAAAACTCACCGCAAGATGGCTACAATTGGAGCCGGAAGCCAGAACAAATGTCCAGGATCGTTTTCGTCCAATGATTTCGTCCAAAAACATTTCGTGCAAAGAAAAGTCCAAGAATTTTTGGTCCAAAAATAATTCATCCAAAATTTGTCTTCATCTAACATTTTTTCATCCTGAAATGATTCGTTCAAATCTTTTTCAACCAACAATCATTTCGTTCAAAATGTTTTCACAAGATCGACCACAAATACACCATACAAAAACAGTATAATCAAATATAAAATCATATACTTTATTCCTACATATTTTAAGAAATCAATTTTCACTGTTTTCTATAGCAGTGCAGAAACTCTAAGAATTACCTACATTAGGAGTCACAGGGAAAGTGTTTTGGACAACACCGTTTTTGGATGAGATTTTTCTGGACGACACTCTTGGACGAAAATTTTCCTTAGACCCATCCACAGTAGGTTGCATCGTCTATTTGCCAGCGCAAATGACTCTCTGTATTTGCTCCAAATGCCTCATATCGTTGATAAGACTTATTCAAACACCTTACATACTTTTGGGTTCTGCAGATCTAAATCTAAATACAACAAGAAAAACATGAATTTATTCTCAAGGAGCGCCGCAAAAATGAATTCTAAACGCTGGTGCTTGCTTATACTCTGAATGACGGAGAAGGTACAAGCCCTGCGGGAATTTGTAAAGGTAAATAAAAGCGAGGGATTAAAGGACAACGCGTGTTGCATCCACTTTAAAAGATAAAGACAAGATGATTGAAGGTTGTACAAGTTGTGCGATGCAAGTTGCCCTAATCAAATGTTTTCATACTCCTGGACCCAACCAAGCAAGTTGTGTGGCAACTTGTTGTTATGTGTTTATGCAATGTTCCTAGAGGAAGGAAAATGAATTAAGTACGCATTTAATATTCAATCTCAGCAGACAGTACATCTGAGCCCGACAGCGACGTAGCAAGGATTTTATGAGGTCTTACAATCAGAAGTGAAAGTATCCATGTTGTTCAAGCAATGAAATCAGCAGGGAAGACGGCAAGCACCTTGGAAATAAAAAGTTAGGAAGACGCCCTAAATTTGGGTCATCATTTTTTTAATTCGGGTCTTTTCATTATATCATGTAGCTATACAATAAATAAAAAAGAGAGAAAAACTCACTATGGATTCTCGCTCCTCTCAAATAAATCCTTTTGATTGCTCATAGTCAAGCAAACATAATATGACTCTTACAAGGTTTCGTAATTCCCAAACTATTAAGGGAGACTCAGTTCTTGTGGTGGTAGAGACCTGTGTGTGTGTGTGTATACAATTCCTGAATTTCCATTATGTCAAAGTACATTTGACTCTCTCGTCTTCACTACCTCCACATCCTTGATGACTCTGATCCACCGATTCCTCATCTTTGAAGGTGACTGACTTTCTGGCGCACAGATTTTGTTGAACATACGACGGCGGAGAGAAATCCTGTCCATAAACGACCACCTTGGGAGAAGCTTCAATCGACCCACACTTGTCATTTCCAACTATCAACTAGAAGTCAGTTACATTGCACTTTTTCTCAGCAATGTAATATTTCAACCTTTTATTACCCCGTAGTCCCATGCTCGTAGCTTTGTAAGCTGGCAGGTATGTGTAATCCCACTGTTTTTTACGGGATTTTTTCCTCCCTTATTATCTCCTTCAATCCCTCCAACCAAGCCCTTTCCGACATTGTAAACTGTAAGTTATTTTTCATATAAATGTAGTCACATAATATTGGTACCAATTTTGCTCATGAAAAATTGCCAATTCCCATTGAAAGTACGCTTCCACCAGCTGATAGATAAACCAGAACAATTTATTCACCTCAACTTTTAGATCCTCCCGCAAAAAAAAATTACTGTACTTGTCTGTATTCTTATAATTTAAACACCAATAATTCTATCAACTTCTGAGGACTCACAATCATATGAAAGAATCTCAGAGGCTCGAAGACGACGCAATCCTAAATGTTAAACTAAAGGTGACTATATAACATAACAATAAAATTCTTCCTTATAAAGCAAAAAAAATATAAAAAAAAATATGCTGACTCTTGTCCTCAATATTTGTTACGATTCTAACTGTACTGTACTGAATTTTTATTTGGAATTCAAAAGAAATTACATGGGAAATTACAGTTTATTTCCTAGCCCAAAGTAGCTTAAATGATGGAGAATTTGAAATTTGCTCCGTTGGATTTTAAGGGAAAAAATAGAGCTGGATTTAAAGGGCAAAAGGGAAGATGCTGGAATCGCAGAAACAAGTCATCAAGGCAGGATTCGCGCTTCTGTCGGTATAAATCCAACCTACTAATCCCTAAAGTCCTCGCTGGAGTAAGAAAGCATAAAAGCCACTGCGTAGCAACCCGAGAGAAAGGAAAATATGTGGGCGAAACGAGAGAATGGAAAGATCGGTATACCCTCCTCATACGAGTTTAAACCTCATCCAAGTGTTAGCATATAACTACAATCATGATTACCTGAACCCCACCTAATGATTAGATTCTAATCGTCACTTTCATGCTGCGCTCGGGTCTCTCTCACACTACAATGATAATTAAGTAACCTGTTGAAAAACTTGGAGCACAGAGTCGAGAGCCTCACATGAGAGCAGCACTAATTAAACTTGACTCTAAAGTTAGGATTTTTCAGGGGCAAAGAGACTCAACATCATTATATTTTTTATTCACACACAAACACTTGAGGTATTTCCATTGAAATTTTTCTTTAAAAGCCACATAAACAACCATAATGATTAGAATCATGTGTTAAAAAAGTTGGATGGAATTCGGATTGCAATATTATTATAAACTCGGGGTAATCATTTGTGGGTTTAGTTTCTTGTTGGTTAAGTTAGTTTAGTCAAGATTGTGTTCCAATCCAATGGAGATAATGACCTTTCTTACTGAGTTTTCACTTTAAATTGGGGATGATAAAAATAATTCAACTTATTGTAACCTTAAAAGGCCATTGACCTTTACCCCCGTATAATGGCTCCTATACACATGATAATTTATTATGAAAAAAATTACTGAGGAAATTGAGTACTTGAAGAGAATCCTTTTTCGTAACTGGAGTCGGAACGGAAGTTTGATTCATCGGAGCATAAAAATTGGAATTGAACAAGTAAAAATGAAGCTCCTTGAAATAAATGTCAACTAATGGAATGGCAGTAATGGAAGCAATTTTAATAGTTAGCTCTCCTATACTTTCAACATAGCAACTTATTACTTTTTTAACTAATGACGCAAACAAGTTATGCTGCAAATTGAATTTCCTCTTTTCTTGGAAAAATCTTTTCAATGATGACAGGAATGAATGTGGGACGTATTTCAAATTTTCTGACGACTTTCATTCTGCTATACACGGACTTAACAGCGAAAATTGTAAATCTAACTCAAGTGACTGAGTGAGGCTGTGAAGGAATAGTAAAAAGTAAATGGTAAAAGAAATGAATGTGACTGAGATGATAAAATTGCATATGTTCATATTTCACTTAGAAGTTACCCTTAACTTTTCTCACTCCATCTCGTCAATAAAAATAATTGAAAAAAAAATAGTTGCAAAATAAGGAATTGGAGAAAACGTGACGATACTCTTTACTTTATACGCTTCCTATTGATCCCAAAAATTTCCTCGCTCGCTCTCACACTCATCCTACAACGGATTAATATTTCACAGCTGAGTTGCTACGGACAGATAGGTATGCTTTTAAAGTATATGCACACTATGTACAGCTATAAACTATATTGTAAACCGATGGAGGCATAAAGAAGGAAAACGAAGTCGAGTGAGAGAGAGAGAGAGAGAGTGAGAGAAGTGCATGGAAAAACAGATTTGAAATGCAGAAAAGCTTGTGGAGACGCTATATATCATATCGAAATCATCCATTTCTTGGTCATGGGTAAAGGATAGGAAGGCTGTGGGAGGGAAGAGCTTGTGGCAAAAGACTCGGGCTTCAAGTTATAGACAGATATCAACTAATAGATTTTCCATTAGTTCCTTTTTATTTTGTATAATACTCTCATTGACGACAGTATATTACAACCTGGCAGATGATTAACTCCATGACGTCACTAATCTCTTCACATCTCTCCTGTCTCTTTCTCTTAGGTTCCTCACTATATATCTCACCGTGCTCAAGACTGAATAACTTTTCCCCATGATTCAACATATGCGTGCACCATTCCGAGAGAGAGAGAGAGAGAGAGACAGGAGGAATCCCATACACACTCACAGAGTGAATGAGTTTTTCAAGTTGTACTTGTGCTGTATCTCTCTTGCAGCAGAGATAGTTTTAGTAGAGGTAAAAGGCTTCTATGGTAGAAAAAGGTACTCGTAGTATCGGTGTTCTTCACATGTCTGTATCTGTATGTACATACTTTATGGATGGGACAGATCTTTGAAGTTATACATAGATGTACATGCGGCGCGCGTCACATAGGTATTTTCATATTCAAAGGTTTAGGTGGTAAAGCATTGTGAATATATCTGGGAAGTCTGTCTTTGATGTTCCGGCCTTTATACTCTTCAATATGGAAAGGTACAAAGAGGTTGTAGAAAGTTGAGCAAAATTCAACATTATACCACGTACCGACGTACCTACTCCAGACTTGAGCGTTCCAGCTACATCAACAATTCTATTTGGTTTCAACTTAACTTGTCTCTCTCTCTCTCTATACTCCAATGGATATGAATAGAATGTAGATATGCAATTCATCCTGTGGAGAGATTGCATGTGCAATTGTCTTCCACACATCCACATATCCACCCAGCGCACACATTTCTTCTATGAGATTTCACTCTAGAGAGGAAATACAACCAAATCTAGGGCTAGACGCGTGTCCTACCCTGTAGCTATGTAATTTTTACTGGCAGAATGTTACATAGGTGTATGTGTAGTTGAAAAATTTCAGGACATGAAAGCCATTTAAAATGTTGAGCCAAATCGGTTTTTCAGGAGGGCGTAAATTACAACGTTCCTTGCCCAATGTGCAAATGGTAACATTGAATTCATGAGTGTTGCACGGCTGAATACAAAGTACACAGAACAATTTCTATCTTTGGCTCGAGCCAATATATACGTATGTACTTTTCTGTTCCTGCAACAGTTGACATGTAGTTGTGTCTAACTAGGCACGGGCATGAGCCGTACAAGTTATAATAATCATATCCATTTACGACAATCCTTTTATTCGCAATAGCAGATGTTTTTAAGAAAGTTCAATATTACTATTGAGCTAGGAATTTTCCGTCCTTGCGAATATTCAAGTAAATTTTCCTCTCAAGTATAGATACTATAATATAAGTAAGGGTAAGTGCATGTGGTTTGTAAACAAGCTTTACCTTTCAACTACTACCTCCTATTCCTTACATAGAAACCTGCTGTATACCTTTTCTGCAGAAATGGAGAGGGGATGTGGTGTAGAGTTGGAGAATGGAGAGGATTTAATGGCTACCCATTGGGTTATGGTGAGACTGGAAAGCTTTGTGCTAGTAATTTACAATGGTCTGAGCCATAGCTAAACAAGCCAAGTAATGGCTTAGCTCTTTACTTCCGAAATGCCCTTTCAATGCTGTGTGGATGCTAAAGTAATGGTATTTGTAGTTGTTTCTCTACTCCCGCTAGAGCCTGTCCCCTTAAGTCTGTTAAAAAAAGGAACTCTTGTGGGTTATTTATTTTGTTGCTTAAATCTCAAAAGTCATTTCGATTTGGCTGCTTGGATGGATAAGAAAAGACAATGGTTTCCTAAGTTTTTCCTACACTCCAAAATCAGCATTAAATTATTCCTGTCGGCTAGACGTTTTGAATATTTAGTTGGAATCTAGGTTATAGCAGAGAGCAGCCCCCCCCCCCACTATAGATCAACTTTCAGCTATGACTCTTGCAGTGGAAAGGGTGACATTTTTTTGTCTAGTGTAATAATTCTGTTGGTGGTTCGGGGGAATTTTAGTGGACGAGACTATGTTTAATATTTTGGTGATCAAATTAATTTGAATTAATCGGAATGTATTTATGATCATTTATATTTGTAGTAATTTTTTATTGCAGATTGGAGATTTTATTACCACGGGATTTCAAACCGTCATGTTATGTTGGGCTAGCCGTGTGATGATACAAATACCTTCCTACACCCCTCACTGCATTCGCATAAGTTTGAGATGGAGAGAAGAGGTTCTGAACCAAGCCTTAACTTTGGTTTCACACTTGGATGAATGCTGGGAATGAAACGTTTGCATCTGTATTTATGTACATCTGTCGTGGCATATGATAATATTTTTATTCATATTCCTCACATATACCTATATGCATGGTCTGCGAACATTGATGTGCTTGCGCCATAGCTTGCAAACTGTCATGTATGTACATTAAGTGAAGAGAGTCAAGCACACGACACAATGGTGAGGAAAAAACTAACTGTCACCAAGTTTGGTAATGTGTGACCTCATCCTTAGCACATACATGTAACTGAAGGATAAACTTGCTCTTCTACTTTATCCTCCTCTGAGTATAACCTAACTCTCACCCCTCGTCCTATTGCGAGTCACGCTATCTCCTCCAACTGATAATAATTCAACCAGTAGAGGATTAATATACGCACAAGTTATTAATCATTTTTAAAATTGCTTTAATTCAATTGATTGTTACCTCCAAGATTTATTTGCTTGTTTTTTTCACTTGATTCCAGTCTTGCTATTTAGTTTTTAGGACGCCCAAAGCATATTAATCCGAGTCTTTAAAGGGAGCGATTCATGTATCACTATCTATTATATGCATCAAACATGGAGTAGTGCATATTTTCTTATTATTGTTTTTATATTTATCATAATAACAACACAATATTTCCTTGTCCATCTGTTTGTCCTACAGTAATACACTTGGATCAGAATCGCCCAGCATATTTTTATTCTGTATTTGTTTAGTAGGGAAGTAGTTATATAAATAACACAACCTCCTTTAAACCAATTGACATTCACGTGAGTTATCCGGGAAGTTTTACAAAATTTCAGGAAATGAAGTGGGTGTGAAAATGAACTGTTAAAAACATTACAGACGCAGGGGATAAAATTTGAAAGCTATAACGTTCCGTTGGTATACGATTGTACTCATTAGGTGGTTTAAAATTGCAAGCCTCAATTGATTTGCTAAAGTCAAATATCCAGCAGCTTGGAAGCAGGAAAAGCTTTGGAATGCACTTTAAAAGGTTATGAACGTTTAAATTGTTTGTACACCTCAACTCAAAACTGATTAAAGAGAAATTTTCCGGTTGGAGTAATTGTGCCCTTGATTTAAAAATAACTATTTACGTGTATGCTGTGTCAGATAACATAAAAGGGGGCAAGTCGGATATGGCATCCCATTTTTTGAAATCGACAGGATCAGTTGTGCTAGTAACCGTTGATGAAACGGGCCTGTCTGACAGTCTAGCTATTTCTCTTACACTAAGGTATAGTTTAAAGACAGATTATGGATACTTAACATGGCATAAAGAGAGGCTTAGATATTCGATAATGATAGCGAACGAATGTTTGATTGTTTGGGTAGAGAAAGTGATAATAAAATTACATTGAGCTGATTGTTCCTTTGTAATTAATACAGGATGATGCGATTGTATGCTTATCACTTTGATGACTTTTATTTTGGAAGAGTTTTTTTGTTTTAGACCCAATGACTACTTTTGTAACCAGCCCCTAGTAAATACAGGCTGTCAATACTTCATGGTAATATATGGCCTCTATTTGCTCCCACTACCACATGTGTAGAAGAGCGGTGTTGATAAATGAAGATATATTGAAGAGAAATTGAATGGTGTGCTTGGAAAATTGCATTAAGGGGCTTTGTGCTCTCATCTGGGTTGCATGGAGATGAGCTTTACGCTCAATGCCGATATAACAGAAAAGTGTATACACTCAATCTTGGAGCTCCGTACATAGTAGTCAATGTGAATGTTTTTGCAAGGTTTTATTCGAGCTCTTAGGAAAATCTTCGAGGAAAATTAGTCGAGTTTGGTGGAGCCCACTTGTTCATCTTTTGATTAAACCATTGGCAGGCTGCATGTGGAAAGCAGCTAATTTTTCTCCAGATCCCCCACATCAACCACCAAGAATGAGACGACCGAGAGAAAATCTCTCCAATTCAATATTTTTTCCGTACATCAGCCTCTACATTACTTCCAAGGGTTCTCCCAGTAGTTAATCTCCTCTTTATGACTAGCCTATCTATACTCATACTAGCGAAACATTATGTATATCTACATAAATACACTCACCATACTGATAAAGTTCCATATGAGAGACAGGCTCCTTCAAAAATACATGTACATGTACAATCTGATAAATACCTATGTAGGCTGGAAAACAGTGGTAAGCATCGGGAGACCTATTTACTAGGTTTGGTTGTTGAGTCTAAAGTTAGGATATAGAAAAAGCTATAGAAATAATCACATTGGGCTTTTCTTATGAGAGAAAGAGTGCCTTAACTTTTTACAAGTTACCCAAACTATGAAATGTTAGCTTGCTCCCAGCAATACCCTCTCTCAAGTTTCTCCAACCGCCATTTTCTCTCTCGTCCTTTTACTCCTAAATATCAAATCTTTCTTCACTTGTTATGTCAGATCTCTTTCTCTCTCCCTTATGCTTGAACATATAATACTTGGTCTGGGAAAAGAAACCGAACAAATTATTTTCCTTCTTTATCCCCCCCTACACTACTATATCAATAGTTAGGGGAAAGAAGGGGCATTAAACTGCAACTCTTATCCATACTTACAATCTCATTGAAGTGCACTGAACCAGGGAGGAATCCAAGATGACTCTTTCATTTACTACTAGGAAAACTCAACACTCAAGGGTGTCATAAATGCACGTTTATTTCCAAACCAACAGTTATTTGGGCTTGAGAGCACTAACCAGTGCTACGTATAAATTCATCATGAATCAAATTACCGTTTGTTCTTTTACCCTCGCTCTCTCGTATCGTAGTATTATATATCTCTACTTCTGTATTTGTTGGAAATTGTACAGAGTTGGAGAGATTTTCCTCTTTTTTCACTCTCTTTTGTCATGTCCACTGTTGTTTTGGCTCCACAAAGGCATAAGTTACTCTGAAATATCTAGGGAAGTAAGTTGATTCATACAAATCATAAATGATCTCCATACTTGGTTAGATTTTACTCCTTCCAGTCCTAATCAAGTTTATCTCTCATGTCTCTCTCTCTCACTACATGCACTACTTTATATTATAATATTCGAGCCTAAATCTGTTGATATATTGTGGATTTTTTTTTCGAGTATGTGGGAATGAAATGTAGAAGGAGTCCTTAATTTAATTTCTGGTTTCCCCAGCCCATTTGCACATATTGAAATAAAATATTGTGACTAGAATCGACCCTCGATGAGAAATTTTGTCGTTGTGGGAACTATAACGATTGTGATTGTAACTTGTTAGTGCTATTGTTGTGTTTGTGTATGTGTGTAGGTTGAGGGAATCTCTGCGGCTGATCGGGTATACTCTTACGGTAATGGGAAATAGGCTATGATGAAGAAGGAGCAATAAGGCACACCTAGATATTAATGCTGTAAGAAATGCAATAAACTCCAGGAAATAATATAGCTTGGAGTGTATATAGGAAGGGAAGTATCGACAGTTTAATTTATGTTCACGTCAATGAATTAATTATATGATTGGAATGGGTGGACGCATCTTGTTCTTTATTCCCTTCCTATCACTTCAGATCTCAGACTCAAGTGTTATTGGATGATTTTTGCCAGAGCGAGTATACAGCTCTATATGTTTAATGTAAAGGAGCCACGTCAATAACTGGATATTAAATCAGTGGGTTTTTTGGGGGCTCCATATTCTTGATGTGAGTCGTCATCGGCGAATTTCCTTGTCTTGCCAAATTCACTAATGTAGATATCTGTAACGTAAGTATTAGCATATATTATACGATGGCTGGAAGCAGTTTCCAGAAGTGTTCTTCAAGGAATTCGTTTGTAAGGTGTATAATATGTAATAATTTGTACAATGTTATACAGTATATTATGGAGACATAGTAGAATTAATTATTATACTCATGATGGTTTATGGATTACATGAAAATGAGATAAGATTGGTTGAGTGGGTAGGAGGACTGGTTATTGCAATCTCTTTTAATTAATAATAATGTCAAGGCCCTCGTCTTTAGTTGTTATTATCCTAATCAAAGTAAACACTTTTCCTGACCATTTTCAGTAATCCAGTTCAATAAATTCTATTTCATACTTCTACTCTTTAAATTCAGAGTATATATGTACATGGTGACATCGGCCCCCTAAGACGTAAAATGTGAAGAATTGTTACTCCCCACAGAACTATTTCTCACAAGTACCAATTTGAGCGGTGTAGAGCCATGCCATAAAAGCAATAAAGATACATACTGTCACTTGATAAAATGTCGGCTAACCATGTTTTTGACAATTTCTTCTCAAGTGCTCATTCCTCTCAGACTCTAAATGTCAAATCCAAACATGCTATTTCCATTCTTTCAATTCCTCTTAATTTTGTAATTAAAAAGTTTTTCCTCTTAATTTCCTAATTATTTATTATTTCTTGCTCAATTAAAAAAATGACAACTTATGTGCCTTTGAATTGCTACCAACTTGTCAGGAAATATATGACTTTTAGAGTTTGTATTTTTGAGAGGTGGCTGAAGGAAATTTAAAAATAGTTTCTTATTTTATAAGAAGTGTGGAATGAATAAAAGCTCTGAGACTCTAAATGGGAATTAAATTTCCTGTCGTAAGTAAATGTGGCGAAAAATAAAAAAAATATCCAAGGACCAAAAGCGTCCTATGTAAAATGTTAGGGTAGGAGCGGCTGCTATGCAATGTGGTAAGAAATTAATGAGGATAGAAAAACCAGCATACATTTCCTTTAGATGGAGAAAATCAATTGAATTCAACTTGTTTGGCAGAGAAACCATCTAAATACATAAAGAAAAAGAGATGGCTAGGGTGGAACCCTCTGGGTACACATTAGTTCTTTTTATAGTTTCGAGACTCAGAGCAAACTTGATGCATCCACTTTCACGTTTTTTTTCACAGTGTTTGTCTAAATCCTTCCGAGAGAAGAAGGTAGCTCTTCCTTGTGAAAAATGGAAAAACATTTGGATATATTCTACATATATTCCAAATACCAACTAAATTTTTAACCATTCCGTCAAAAATCATGATGATGCAATTCCATGCGGTAGTAGCTGCATATTTTTTAACAACCTAAAAACCACATGTGAAAAACTTTTTATTCTATTTAAATATAGAATTTATTTACATACATTGAGAATCCATTTTTTTGGCACCTTCCCCATAAAAACATTACTGTAAAATCCTAGTATGGTAAAAAAAAAGTCAGCAAAAACAAAAACTGGACAGCAAGCGAAGAAATAAAAGCTCCGACCTTAAAAATCTTAAGACAAAGGGAAGAGAATATATGTGATGGAAATTATCTCACGCAACGGAACTTTGCAATGTCTCTGAACTGCCCCTGGAGAAAGATTGGCTGTGTAAAAAAAACTTTGTTGATTACACATACTTGTTGTGAATAACATGGGTGGTACAGAGGAGCCTCCATCTTTTATTAAAATATCGGAGGATGTGATTTTTTTTACTTCTTCCGCACCGACGATCCACATTGATGGAATAAAAAGTTTATAAAAAGTCAAGGAAGGAAGGAAGATTGAAGGAGAAGTAACAGAGTTGACGTGAAATAGGAAATTCCCCACTATACTCGGAACTTGAGTGAGTGGAGGATTTATCATTGTTTGATTTCATAGATATACGATGTAAAAGTGTTTTTCTGGATTCTCCAATGAATTTTAGAGAAGCCCTTTTCATGTTGTGTCTTTTATTTCATGAGATTTTCACAAAAGATTTTTTTATACCTTGTAGTAGTTGATATTCCTAAAGATACATATATATATCTACACATGCATACATAAGTATAGAGAGAGAGAGATACCTACATCTAATCCTTCGGTCGAGCGAGATTGGTTTGTGGCCCGAGAGGAGAAGTTACGCTAACCGCACCAGCCTATGCATTATGTATGGTCCCTGATTATGAACCTACTCCATGGCCTTCCGTCAAGTGGGATGGATATGACTTTACCATAATAGTCTTTCCGTCTTTTAAAACACAACACATATATCCTTCCGTCTATAAAGTATACAGTTTGATGTAATACATAATTCCATAAGACAATAGATTCCCTTCAGTATACAGGTATCCTTCTTGGGTTGGATTAAATGTGTGCAAATTGAAGATAGCTACGTAGATTCCATTAGCAACTCCTATAATGCTCCAAGTCTCAAGTCTAAACAAACAGCCACCGAAATTATTACATTAAGTGATTGACTATAAATGTGCTATAAGACATTTAATACTATATAATTAATTATTTAATCCAACCATAAAAGAGCTACAGGGCTCATGGTTTAAAAGGTGTGTTCACTTATGTACGTAGAACCGGTATCAGACGTAAGAAGTGGCATCAGCGTGTCTCAGCCTCTTATCTCTGAAGAGACTTGTGTGTTTGTGAAAAAATGACAAGCTCAAGCAAGAGTGAAGGTAGTGCCATGATGTATGTAAGGGAACAGCAAAATTTACGCTTCATAAGTCATCCGCTTAAAGAACACTTTCCCATTTTAATGATTAGGGACAAACCTTTCAAGTGAAAATAATGAAACGTTTCTAGGGCAAGAGCCGCTAAATCAATTATTACTTCACCATTGGAACTGACGGGAGGATGACATAAGTGTGTCAGGTGGTGCGGAGCTCCTAATACTTATACTATACTTCTTGCAATTTATTAGTAAGTTGTTTTGGAAATTTTCAAATGCAATTTTAATGGAGGAAAAAGAGCGTGGATTGTGACGAATGGTTTTTTAAAATTCAAGGTTTGAAATTTATTTCGGGATAATATTCATTTGCTATAAATGGAAAAACGAAAGGGCCTCGTGAACATTGATTACTTATGAATTCCTTTTACCTTATCTCTGTTGTATAGTGTCATAGGTTGAAATTCAGAGTACATGGAGTTAAAAAATCTGCGTAAGCATTCCAGACGATACCATACGATTTATTAGAAGTTCTCTTACAATAGCACAGAATGAAAAAAGCAACAATTTTTTATCCTCGACCAAATAGTTCCCGACGATTTATTTGACAAGTCTTAGTAGTAACGAAGAGCTTTATTTACGGAAAGCTATACACTCATTGTGGAAGTCTCATTCATGTTGCACTTCTTCCTCTATTTTCCTTTACAGCTCCTTTTTTGTTTGTTTTGTTTTGCAAGGAAGACGGTGGAATTAAAATATTGGAGTACGTGGGGTTCTCTGTCTCTCGGAGATTCCTCCTGTCCATCAGGGGAACAAAGGAGGGACAGGCGGGGAAGAAAACAAGTCATTGGAAAATTGGGAAGGAGGAGGGAAGGGGAAGAAGAGGAATGTGTTCTGTGTCAAGTCTCCTCTGATTCACTGATGGTTGTCCATAAGTCCGGAGACATTATTAGTCTCAAGGCTCGCTGTCATCCCTGATGATACCAATGTGTCTTGCAATGTCTTTGACTTTGGCAACCACTTCCTCCTGCACAAGATTAAAACTCATGGCAATAATGGCCAAGCCAAGAACTAAGTACAGGCAGCAAAATATAAGTTGGCCATGGCCTGCCCCTTGTGATTTCTCAGCTTCTAATGACTTGCCAGGCGTCAGATCCCCAAGGCCAATTGTTGAAAGTGTTATAAAGCAAAAGTACGCACTGTCCAGGAGGTTCCAACCCTCCCAAGCATTGAAACAAGCCGCCCCCACCATTAGATAGGCCACTACAAATGCCAGCACCAGTGAAATTGGAACACGTTCTCGAGGAGCGGTCGGCACTTTGATCTCATTTGACGTGGGACTCTCATGTGGGTCCTCTTCCAGGCCCATGTCTACCAAGTCCGGTCCACTCTCTCCATGTAACAAGGGGATTTTTGAAGGTGTGCTATGTTTGTCATTGCCACTTGTCCCGACACGACTACTCGTGGCCACTGTATTCCGCTGACAAGACCCGCTGCTCACACCCACCACACTTCCCGGCACTAATGACATAAAGTGCGGACACTCTGTCTGATCGATCTCATTGAGAATTACCCCTTGGCAAGAAATATCTATGACACTTTCCGAATCACTAGACTCCTCACAGTCACCAACTCCTTGGGGAGTGTACAACTGCTGAAGGACACGACGACTCCTCGCATCCTCACAGATTGTCACATTATATTCAGCACACTCAAGAAGCACCTGGAAGAAAATACATAGATACATACATTGAGTGAGACATGGGAACATTCTTGAAATTGCTTGGGAACAAATTCATTTGAGTGAACAACTGTCCCTTTCAGATCCTCCCGAGACTCTCCCTATCCATTTGTATGCACATTCTCCAGAGAGCTTTTCATCAAACAAGCTAAGGCGGTTCAGTCACTAATGGAATGTAACGTCAACTTTGGATGTGCAAGTGTTGTTTCAAAAAATAAATAAAACTTTTCCCCTGAATTTTTCTGCCACCCCAAAAGTACTGACATGGTAGTTACATCTATAATGTATTGCATTCTTCTTCTTCTTCTTCTACAAATTCTAGCCTACAATGTATTTGAGCAACATTCTAACCATACCATTGCAGAGCCAATATGTACATTCAGGATTTCCCTCTACTTCCAGCTACTAAGCTTTAAAACTCGAATTTGTGCTCAAACTTCTTATCAGCCTTTATCCCTGGCTCGGTATTCATGACTTTTGTTTTCCTTGTGACAAGCTACACAGTATTTATAACTACATACATTGGACTTTCTATAAAGCATTGAGCCAGCTTCAGATTCAGACATGTCTGGAATGCAGTGATGAGTATATAAAAAGCTAAAGGTAATAATTCCATCACATAGGAACACACACTCTCACTGAGTCCAAGTGCACGTCGCACTGTGTGCGTGTGCATACAGTATGACGTCATGTATAGTTACGAGAGAAGGTGTAGGATTGAAATTGTCAAGAGATTTAACCTTTTTTGCCGCAGGGTCGAGATTTTTCAAATATTCTCTCTGTGGGGGCTGCCGAACGCTCGGGTTTTTCTGAATAAGTGAAGTTTCACATGTCTTGGATGCAACCGAATACTTGACTTGCGTTGACACGGGTGGATCAAAACTGGACGAACTTGTGGTGCATTTATTATTTTGGACGGGCCTGGAAGGCTTTGAATCGGAGGAAGAACAACGAGCATGAGAATAGACAAACTTGAATGTATTGGCCATGAGAGAACCAATATTTGAGAGCCATAGGAGCATCAGAGGAACTCCAATGACGGCGTAGAACATTGTCAGAACTTTCCCTTTCTCAGTTTTCGGGACACGGTCTCCATAGCCTAGTTTCAACATAGAAAATCATGTCAAGAGCAAGTAAATCAAAGTACCGAAGGGAAATACTGTGTCAGTCAAAAGCAAAATTAGCTACACATCTCCATTGCAAGCACTTTTAATTTCGGCTATCCTCACACAGACACACTTACATATACATATATATAGAAGCCATGCACAAACTCTCAACATTTTCAAAATGACAAAAGCTCCAGTAAAGTGCTACTCTTCATATATTCCGTCTAATATTATGTATATATACTCCTATATTAACCAATAAAATCAACTACTGCTACTACTACTACTCCAGTACTTACGAAAACTTCAACTCTCCCAAAAACTAATGTTATCTATAACCCAGCCTTTGCTATCTCGTCTATTCATACTCCGGTAAAGTAAGTTGATTGGCAGTTGGGAGCACAGTGGACCAGAACGGATCCAAATCAAGTCTGTAGAAATGTTCAGTAAATTGTCCTGATACGTTCAAAAGCCCCACAAAATAATTACCTTCGTCTCTTTTATTATACTTCCGTCAACTACTAGCAAGCAATTCCAGGACCAATTATTATTGAGCAACTGTATATTATTCTTCTGCCATGCACACGCACACATACACACACTTACACACTATTCTATCTCCAACATTATTTTAAACTTTCACTCCAAAGCTCCACTACACACATACATGTCTACACACATTAGCAGACACATTGTGACAGGACGTGCTGTCAACCTAACAACGTTAGCCATAGTTTGGAGTAACTATGGATAGTCGCTTGAAACTTTCCCCCTCTTTCTTTCTTTCTTCTCTTTTTAATCCATCCGTTTCACCGACTTATTCCAAGACAAGAGAAAGTAAAACCACAAAGCCCAAAGCCCTGTGATAAACTGTGTGAATATGTTTGAAGCCACTCATAACTTCCTTCCATGGGCTATAGACACCCACTCAATTTGCAATCATTCAACGCTCATTGGATGCATGGACTATGCAACTTGTCTGGATGCAACTTAACCCAGTCAATTAATTGTTAGGAAACTTGAGTGAGGACTGACTGAGGTGACATGCATATCATATTGCTGTGGGAATTCTACAATTCAACCGAGATGATAGCAAAAACAAGAGAGGGAATGAGAGAGAGAGAGAGAGAGAGAGAGAGAGAGAAAAGATGCACTGAGTGTTTGGTTTCAACAAAATGCTTCCGCTTTCATGTAATTAGCCAACTCTTTCAAAGTTCACCATGGGAGATGAAACACGTCCTAGTGAAAACCTTAGGGGCGATGTCTTCCACTCACTCTCTAACTTGCATCAATGGGATGGCTCAATGTGGAAGTTTCAAGGTAATATGTATTTTTAACTTAGCCATTTGCCTTGTGAAAAACTACCTATGTACATGTCACGTCTATATGAAAAGGTAAAGGAAGCTTCTTTTTTTCCAACTTTCCTCATATATACACATGTATATAGCAATATTCTCTCCTTTCTTTCTCCCTCACTCTCTCACTGTCATAGACACTTACTTCACTGTCTTCCCTTGAACGTGCAAACATCTTTATAAAACTGTTCTGAAAACTTGTCCAGGACGCATATCTACTTGAGTCTGGTCTAGTAGTAATACAAGCTAATCGAAATTCAACTCCTCTTACGACTTTCGACTCTTTATAGTATTTTCACGTGCATACTAACTATCTATACCCATGCACTCAGCAACTGCTCTGGAAAATGGGAGGAGAAAACTAGGTACTTTACTTCACTTACAACGGCTCTTTATGTTTCAGCAACATATTGGGATTATCCATAAGGATTTCTCCTCCGCCTACAACTTCACCTCTATAATTATAACTCATCTCTCTATCTCTCTCTCTCTCTCTGGATGAAAAACGTTTTTTTAAAACTCTGATCAAAGTAAGTTGAGGGAAAGTTGAGGTAATAAAGCAGCATGGAGTAGTTTCTAGCCTCAATGAAGTTTCTCTATAGCGGAGTTTGTTTGTAGGAAATAGGAGAAAAAAATTGCTAGGAAAAAAATAGCTTGTAGAAATCTAGTGGCTAGGACTTTTATAACCCTGCGAGGACCCATGAGGTAAATAATTGAAATAATTACGCAAGATTTCATTCCTCTTGGTTATTTTAGTTGGGGAAGGGATAAAGGCATGAGGCATGATAGAAGTTGGAATTATGCGTTTTTATGGCGTGTTTGTTTTGTAAATTTGGAAAGGTTCTATTTTTCTATATTTACTATATAGCTTGAATGCGACTTTTGTTTACTAGATGGGGAGGGAAGGTCATGTAAATGCTATGACCTTGTTGGGTATAGAATTTACATAGTTTGAGAGCTTTGAGTCAAAATAGTCCTCTTGCTCACTCAAGTCTTTTTTTTGTGAGTGAAGGTAAGAGAGACAAGACAGGATAGAAGAAATAAAATGGGGGAAAGGGAATGGGAGTAAAAGAGACAAGGGAATGGTTGTAAAAATGGTTTTCTCAGCAAACTCTCCTCTTTATATATAGTGAATTGAAAAAGTTGCCATGGATATTTACAAAGTTCCTTATATCTAGTCTTGGCAAGTCATTTGTGTGCAAAGAAAATGTGAAAGGCTCTGGGGCTAGCAGATTTCTCTGTAATTCGTTCCATTCCCTCGAAGAAATTATTCATGACTCCAAATCGTTTCCTCTTTTTCCATTTTATTCACTTTCCCTTGACGCCCCAAATATCCTCTACTATTTGCCCTTTTCTCTTGTCTCTCTATCTCGTCCTCTTGTTCATATGGGCACTCTAACCACGCTTCTTACCTCTCTATTAATTTATGAGGAAGGTAGGTGAAACACTTTTGGACATCCATTTCCTATAAGTTTTTACTTATTTTCACTTAACTTTCTCTCTCCCCCGCTCCTTTGCTTTCCCTTGTTCATTTCAACCTATCCCCTTTTCTCAGTATCAGTTTAGCTTTCGTTAGCCATGGAAGCGGAACGGACTGGCGGTAGACACTCATAAGCCATGGAAACCCTTTAGGAATCCTTCCACCATTATAATTACACCTAAGGCATTTCCCACCAAGTGTACACACACTCAACCATTGTGTTGAAAATTTGCAAATAGCCGCAGAGTTACAATTGTATACTCTTCCAAAAACCACAGAGCTCACACTTGTAAATAAGTAATTATACCTTCAAAATTACAATATTTATTTTTCTGACTAGAACACGTATATATGCACTCTTTTGCAAAAATTCTAATCATTCGCTTTATACACATGGTGGCTAATCAAGACCCAAGGGGTCAAAACGTCATCCCATATTATTAACATAATGTAGATCAATACGCAGTGGATTTCGTATAGAAAATGAAAGACAAGAGTTTTGATGTAAAGAGACTATGGGATTCCTAGCGATTAATAGAATGTATAAGATTTAGCTATAATTTTCATTGTTGCTGTAGTCACAAAAATCCTAACTAGGACAAGTTTCAGTCGTACTTAATTTATATAAAATTATTGTAAAATTGTAATAGTTGTAATGATTGGAGGGCTTATCTCCAACCATTTCAAACCGTAGATCCAGCCCAACATAAAGATCTAGAGCTGTTTTTAACTTCAGTGTTCGGATTGCAGTTGGGGCTACCTTAACGCATCTGACAAGGAGGGGACTGGCGGGGCTGGCTGTCTTGCCGGAGCTAGTTTAAGACAACTAGTTTTATCACATGTTGCGTTTGTGTTGAATAAAGCAGGTTATCCAGAATATAGAAGATTGTCATAGCCAGACTTTCTTTTTATAATTTGAAGGAAGGAATAAATTGTCTAGTTGATTTTCGGAGTTGGACGGTAGAATATATTTTCTCATAGCCATTCTTTGAATAGTCTGTAACATATTTTACAATTCCACAACATTTCCTACATCCCACCATCATCTCTCCCCTCGTTGGTAACACATTACCATGAGGTGACACGTGTACTTTTCTACTCATGATAACAAGATGATAAAAAAAAGCTTGTAGCTTATACAAGCATCACTTGGAATTTTTGTATTCAGATTTCAAGTGGCTAGTTGAGAAGCTTATTCTTAAAAAGCTCTTGTTGCCTGTGCAAATATTGTATTTCACAATATTTGTTACCCGCTCTACTTGCGTAATCGGCGATGTAAACGTCACATTAAAATTATACGCTGTTTTCTTCCTTTTTCTCCCCCGCTCTCTCCCTCTCTCCAGCTCCAATTGAGCATTGGTATGTAAGTACTTGAAAATGTACATACATTGCATTGGTAAAATGTTTTGGGACTTTGAATAGGTAAAAGGGACTAGAATGTATTTGTACTTGAAGAGTTCCTCCCTATAGACGTGTGAGCACTTGCGCCAGAAGTGTGGATCAGGTGGGTTGTCTAGTGTTAACTAGATGGAAACATTAATGGAAAGACTTATGGTTTAGTATAAATGTAATGCGAATGTGTTTTTCTCCCTTGCCGTGCTTTAAAGGAGAATGAGACGAGGAAGGTGGACTACGTGTAAGCCCAGCCATAGCTCCTACTTGCTATTCCCGTTTTCTCTCTACCTCTAGAGACTAGAAAGGCATGACTACGTAGCAGATGCACAGCTTGGTACTTGTCGATCAGTTTTGGTTACATTTAAAGCGGGATGTGGTTGTTCGTGAGAGAGGTGTTTAGACTGAGCAGAGATAGTCTGCACCTCAATCCATAACCGAGGTATGCAAGTAAGAACAGATGTGTACATGGATTTATATACACACTCTCATTACATGTATATATGCATAGAGAGAGAGATTCACTGTATAATTACAGAGAGAGTCCTTCGACTCAGGGAAAATCTACTCCTACTCCTTGGTTTCTTGCCATAAATTCCATTTGCGTGGCATTTCAGTGACATTTTCCAAAGAGAAAACTCCCGCAAAAGTTCGTGTGAAATGAATCGTATCATTGATACTTGCGTGATGCCATCAGTCCTCTTACCAAGTGTTCTACTATTCTTGTGAACAAATGATTTGCTAGGGAAGTCAACTGTCTTTGTCTATCTCGCCCGCTCACTCTCGCCCTCCTCACTTGTCAACATGGGTTTTGTAAGACTAAGCAGTCGTCCACAGAATGTTTTGCTTTTTCCCAACAACCAATCCTATCTCCTTTCAACTCATTTCTCTCGCTCTCGCTCTCTCTCTCACTCTCTCTCTCTCATGCTAAAAGAAAGGACACTTTGCGATGTAATCTTAACCATGGAAATATTTTGACGAGATTATTTCTCCATTCTCTCCCTTCTCATCTCTTCCCTATACTTAACACACACATACACATAATGTGAACAAATGTGTTTTCATGGAATAGCTCACATGACTGGTCCTACAACACCATATTGTGTGGGACGAGGCTTGGGTGGGACCGTTATCCAAGTTAGTGACCAAAGATCATTTAGTATTATGACACTCCTTCTTGTAAGTTCCCTACTGGAAAAAAACATTTTACTCACCACATCTAAGCTTATTCCTTCCACTACACCAGAAAGAAAATACGAAAGTGTAGTACGTACGTTCATCACGCTAAGACGGAGGAGACTTTTGAACACACATGAACAAACCCTTGAGTATAAAGTAGAAGAAAAATATATAAAGTTCATAGGAACAAAGAGTATTACTTGCTCGGTTGGTTTGCGGCATTGTAAAGTTAAGAGAGACATTTTACCATTACAGTCCTTATTTTTTCCCGCGAGAGAGAGAGAGAAAAACAGAAGGGAAAAAAATTGGTGAATTTAACGTGCTATATCTATACCATATCATACATACAATACTATAAGTCTCACAACTCACAGTTGGGTATCTCAATTGAGTGCACAAGTTGTGCGAAGAGCCAAAGCCATCCGCTCCGCTCTCTGATTCTTCCCCTCTTTTTTTTGATGACTCAATTCAAAATGGCAAATATGCATAGTTTCACTCATTTTTCCTTACAAAACTGTCATTTTGTTTTCTATCAAAATTTTTTATCCTAACGAGGATCCTCTCCTATCACCATATCTATATATACACTTTGTCAGCTCATATACATATACCCTTTTTATTAATAGCCATAAGAAAATACAAGTATAAATTATGACTAATTCCATCTCTTGTGGAGCTTATAATAATATCTACGTAGATATATATGCATGTATATAGCTAGACATAATTGGATTTTTTCTTGGGAGAAAGGTAATCGAGATAAAAATGCTAACAAGAAATGTTATGTCCAATGAGGCTAGCATGCTCGTCATGAAAAAGGGGGGAGAGAAAAGGTAGAAGGATATGTCTTGGAAATTCCTATTTAAAATAATCGCTTCAATCCTCTGCTCCCACAACAAACTATAGAGGGAGATGACTTAACTTTATCCCGTAATCCTAAGGGTTGTGTTAACGGTTATTTATACAACCGATGTATACGAGCACAAATAGTCAGTCATAATTCAGGTGATAAAAACCAATACAAGGGGGAAAGAATGTGTCTATCTGACATTCCAACACGTACAATGACTTTTTGACTTTCTCCCTATGCTATACTATAGGAAAAACTTCACCACAAGGACTCGCGGATCCTGTGGGTAGAGACACATGGGCTATTTGAGGTTCCAGACCACCACAACCTTCTCTCTCTCTCTCCATGGCTTCGAGGGAAAAAAGCAGAAGAAATGGAAGAGTAATATTATGTGAGGATATATTCTATCTATATATATATATATAAAGTGTGTGAGAGAGTCTTGAGCAGGGTGGATCTGAAATGAGCTACATTTCCCGTAATGGAGAAATCATGAGGTTACTTCCTGGAAAATGTTATTTCCACTCAAGCACCTACATAAAGATGGGTATATAGAATACATGGGGATAAAGTAGTAGGGACTGGGAAAAAGTCCGTAGCATATGACTCCTATGAGTCCTATGATAGGGGCGGAAAGTCAAGGGAACATTGTCGAGTAATTTACTTGGAAGCTTTACATGAGGAACAAGTTACTGAAGTAAAACTACGTGATTTTGATCGCAACTGCAGTTAAAAAGGTTGCAAGAGCTTTAATAGCACACTTTCCCCTCAAATTTACTTTTAAATTATTATTGTCTCCTGGATTTCTCTTCCCCTCTGGCCACATACGTCATCAATAATTATATTTATGGTATTTCTTCTCTCTCTTTCTCTCTCTCTCACTCTCACTCAATTCTTCCTCCTTTCTTCTTTCTGTCTTCTCATGGCCATCTTATTTGAAAACTATTTTTTTACTCAACTCTCTCTCTCTCTCTCTTAGAAAAAGAAGGAAGGGGAAAAAGAAAAATGAAAGGAATTATAGTTGTGATAATGAGTGAGGGTGTCAGAGGAAACGGGAAGAAAATCGAGCAGTCGCTAGTTGGATTACCTCATATCAGTATTTATGTTTAAGGAAAAAAGGAGCGGGGATTCTTCTATTTCCTCTCCCATCAAAGTTACATATAAGTCAGTATATACTGTATAGTTATTGTACTAGTCTCAATCCATTCTTTCTTTCACTATCGGGAAGAGCAAGCTAACAAAGAACTGGGAGAGTTTTAGACGGAGAGAGAGAGAGAGACAGAGCGGAAGAAGAGCGTCAACTACAAACTCTCCTTGTATTTACAAAGCCAGGGGCTATTGTTCATATCTGACAATAGTTAGTTACTTCAGGCTACGAAATGAGCAGGGCTTTTTTCTTCCCCACTTGACGGTGTCTCTATCATTCATTTACTTCAAGTAAACTTCCAATCAAGACGTTTTTTTATCCTTCTCAAACTTGGTAAACCATCCTTGGGTAGATATTTATAAGTCCTGCTTTTCATGCTTAGAGGGGAAAAAATCCTTGTATTCTTTTGAAGTAGCTTTGTATGTATGTACAACATCTGAAGAAATTGTGTACAAAAATTCTGCTGGAGCTCCTCCAAAAAAATTTTACTCTTAATATCTGGGAGAAAGTTTTTTTTAGAATAGAAATAAATAAGGGAAGCAATATGGAATGGCTTTGAGGGAAACATTTTTGAGACTTTCATTCATTCAATTATTTTTATGTGCCATGCGTTTATGAGAGTTTGTTAAGTGCAATCTGATTGCTCACTCACTCAGCGACTCAGCATTGAGAACCTTTGCAGTGTGTGAAGTATCCATTAAATTTCCTATCAATGATACAGACGATATTTCCAGGACACTCCCGATATGTACAAGCGAGAAGGAAGCCAAGAGTGGACGAATTACTATAGAATAGAGGAAAGGAAAGGAGAATGGATTATAGGCACGTTTCTATGGAACGAGAAAGTTTAAATATTTTATATGGAGGCTCCGTACTTAATAAGGAGCTACTGGAGCTACTGAGTGAGGCCAGGGATTGTGTGTAGCTAATGTGATAGAATGCGCGGTATGTGTGGGGCGAAAAGTGATAGCGATGAGTGAACAAGTCTGATTCGGAAGAAAATGGTTTTGTAAATTGAAATTAGTGCTGGTGAGTAAACTTTCCAGGACTGGTGAATTTTTTAGGGTTGTGTTCATTCGTTTGAAGAGAGAGTGAGAGAGAGAGAGAAAGTTCCCCGTTGTATGAACAATACAGGGTTCTAATTTTGTCATTGAACGTGGGTTGTTTTTCAATTTTACAACTACAATTCATTATGGTAGGGCAACAAAATTTGATCAATTAAACAGATCATACCTTATGCAATAGCATTGGTAAAAATCAGAACAGTGTTTGTTTGTCTTAATTGAGGGGCAGCGTTTCCAAGCACTAAAAAATTTATTCTGAGTTTAGCAATGCAACCAGACACAATAACATTTATTGGGAAGAAAATCTAATTCTAAATTGGTTAAAGCTTATTTTAATTGAAAGCAACGCCCTTATATTAACAGTATGAAGTCAACATTTTTTAACTCTTTCAAATTTCGACCGAATGACTTTATTTTTTCTGTGTATAACAGAAAGAATTTACACCAAAAACTGTGGTACTAAAAAATGTGTGAGTCCAAACAAAAATGTTTAAAATATTCTTCTGGAACAAATTTTCCGACTCAGTTTGTAAAAAACCAGTGATTTTTGTAATCAGAGAAGTTTTGTCTCTAATTGTAAGAGAGAGAAAAAAATAGAAACAAAGAGTTGGCATGAAAATAAATTTGAGTTAGTTATTTAAGTTGAGTTTTTCTAGGCGAATTTGAAGATCGTTCACATATAAAGGGAGCACTGTACCTACACAAACGGCTGTTAGGTTTTGGCCGACTGAATAAATGTGGGAGAGAAGGAGTGCAGATACATTAAAAGTCAGGGAGCAGGAGGAAGAGACAAGTGATAGAGCGGAGGAGGGCAGTTACAACATCAGTCAAATGTAACCATTTGCCATTCCCAAGGGGAGAAAAGTATTTGACTCTTTCCTCCCATTAATTTATTCACTGTAAGCATCAAAATCCATGTAAGCTGAATAAATCATAGGACTAACCAATCTCACCACTACCATGCAAGCCCATACATTCGTATCTAGTTGACAAAAAGCTCCTGACTTATTTCATGTGCAAATACCACACCGACATATAGATCCTCTCATAAGCCATGCTTCGTCGAATTCACCCGCTCCCACTCCTAAGTTCTACTTTTATCGAATGGATCTCTGAATTTTATCTGTAAATACCACAAACCTCGTTATATGTATTTTGACCGATGCGATGACAGAAATGCCAAAAATTTATGCTTTCAAAACTTCACCTCAGCAGTTATACACAAGATTTAAGTTCCCTATCCAAAATATATAAAAAAAACAAAATAAATTCACAAAACAAGTCAATTTTATTGTTCAATTGATTGTTTCCAAATACAATGAAATACCTAATCACCAGTAATTTAAAAGTATATCGAACTGTACATAAAGAAATTATAAATTATAAAAATTCAGATTATGAGTACTTTTAAAAGTCATAGTAGAAAATCTCACGGGGGAATGATTTATTTTAAATTATTATACCCTGGATTTTGGACGTGTATTCTTTATGTCTACCTGGAATAGTTAAAGATTGGCTAATTTAAACTGACTTAATAACATGTACAAATTGTAGAGAGTCATGAGGCAGACAAATTATATGAACAGGTACAAATTTGTACAAATTTTCATTTTCTATGCGTAGAATAATTATTGTGTGAGAATGCTCTTTAGTATTACTGAAAAATGTGTGTATAAATCAAAAGTAACGTATGTTCCGAGCCATTAATATTCCTAAGTTGCAGTGTTTATAATAAAATTATTATTACGTACAGTACAGAAGCCGTTTTTTTAAAAAAAAATAATCATTTCTTCCCCCATATAAATTACTGACTAACACAACATAAATAAGAGGACATTCCCAGTACATTAAGAATTTTCATTCCACATCATCCGCAACCATACTACAAATTTCAGGGTAAGAAGAATCAAAGCAGAAAAATCGACAATCCCAGCATTTGGGTTAGTTGAGTGAGAAGTGAAGCAACAGGAATAAAAGGTCTTTGAAGTAGAACAAGAAAAAACGTCTACGTGTGAGCAGAATAAAGAAAAATACAAGTAAATAAAATGTTGAAGACCAAAAGAAGCGAGGACACTATTTGGAGTTAGGTCATTTACTCCACACAGACAATGATAAAGTCAAGACTCAAGTGCTCCATTGGTACTAACCTATTGTCGTTATGATGCTCACGGCGTACAGCAGTGCTCCTGGAAATTTCAAAAATAAAAATAAAAGCCCCAACATTCTGTCACGTATATGTATAGAGAGATACATATATATAGATAGTAAATATTTAGCATGGAGCCAACAACACTCATAACTTATTCTTGTACGTGGTGGTTTACACTAAATTCTCAAAACTCCACTTTATACATATTTTCATATGCATATGTGTATGTATGTAGCCGTGCCGTTAATCAAGCTAGACAAGGTAACGGCTGGCTATGTCAGGTGAAATTTCCGTCCTATCCCATTGTCCTGCATAATAATTATCACGGTTTGTCAAATTTCATCAAAACTTTACTTTTCTACATTTTTTACACGAAAAAGTTGTAAAAACATTTACTACACCAGAAATTTACTACACTGCTTCAACTCTTTCCCCTATAAAAGTCATAAGTTTATCATTTTTATTCACAAAAATTGTTGTTAAAATTTGGAGGTTTTGATGCCCATGCAAATATGAAATGCACCATTGAAAAATGCATATGTTATGTGTGCATTTTTATGATACAAACTTAACATAAATTTAATATAATTGAATTGTGCAGCAGACGAATAGTTGAAACGCATGGTACTAAAATATTTATGTATGGTTGCACCTGAACGGGCTCTAAACGTAGGGGTGTATTAAATATGAAAGTGATAAAGCTGGGGAAAACTGGAAGTTTTAAGGTACTTTATGGCAGCCATGCTTCATTATTTAGATATAATATCCCGCAGGATATGAATTTAAGAAGTTCCGTATATAAAAACATATTTATATAATCATAATGCTACGTAATGGATTTCTCAAATGCAATGATAAAATGAAACAGTTTAAATATGACTTACCACTAAAAGACCACTTCTTTTTGGTTTCGGTTTCATCATAAGTGAGGTAGCCGTCGGTGGCAGCCGTGTTTGCAACTTTCTCCTCAAAAAGCTTCAGTACTTTATCCACAGATCGAGTCCAATTGACTTCGTAAAGAACGTTAAATTTAACTGGGAAGATCAACATAATATCATCAAGTTTAGATTGTGGTTTACGAAACGAGGAAAAAAGTTTCTTTTCCACTCAGTTTTATGGCTAACGAGACAAGGTCTGCAAGTTTTTTTTAACTTTTACTCAATTTTACCTCGCGTCATTTTCAATGTTACACGTTACACTTGATCCCATAAACAATCCATTCTACCTTCCTCACCCATTGTACAGAGGTAGGGAAGCTTCTGGTGAAGTATGGAACTTTGAAAGGGAAAAGCCTTAAAATGCATTTTATTCTATTGCTTTCTCCCTTCTCCTTTCCCCTTATTTCCTTTCCTGTCCGTTTGTCTCCATGCATTTGTATATATGGGCAAGTTTAGCTCTTGAAAAGTTGTTGCAATTTTTTATACAAGTTCCACCTAAGTTTTACTTACAGACTCCAGGACCTTTGTAGAGGAAAAGAGCCTTAGCTTAATTCCCAGAGCGGACCAGCGAACAAACTAACGACCCATCTCAAATATGTTGCAGAATCACAAGGAAAAAACTGGGTGCTTGATGGTAACAAATAACACACTACATAATGTAATATGGATACATGGATATCTGAGTTGGACATGGCAATTTCCAATGAAATTTCTCTCACGTGAAAAACTATATTACGTTATTACCAACCAACCTGGACAGTTGTGGTATATATGAAAAGAGACAAAGAGAGAAGTTGTGGGAAGAGAAGTAGGGAGAAAAAAAAAGAAAAAAGAGAGAACAGAGGGAAAAGTCGATGTAAAGTTTTTCACAAGAAAATACTACTCCTTTCCCTAAAAAGTTGGTTTGCATTGCCATGAACTACATTTATATGGTTTTTCTTTTCTCTCTGACTAAACCTGAATTGTGCAGAGGTAGAACCCTAGTACTCAAGACCCTGCAGACCTGCAAAGCATTTGGGTGTGGAAAATGTGCACAAATACGACCCCTACAGATGATACGAGGGTCGGAGAGGCAGTTCAGACTGCAAATGTATCAGCTTAGGAGGAGTAAAACCAAGCTTGAAATCCCATCTCCATATTTGTTAGGAAAATGGGTCCAAAAGTGAAAAGTGAGAAAGGCAGATGTGATTATTCACTTGGAACTTGCCCACAGACTTCCACAAGTCTAAGTACGCTGGATAATATCCAATAGGCCCGTCTAACTCTACGTAGTCCAGTCCACCACTGTAGTACAGTTGGACCATTAGCAAGGGATTCTGAAAAACAATGAGACTGACCAGTTGGACATCTCTCAAGCGCTCGGGAAAAATTTTTTTATCGTTACTGAATCCAACTATTTTTCCTCACTTGCTACAATTGAGGCTGTCTATACAGTGCTGGTCTCCTAATGGTTTTTAGCAGTGGGCTTAATGGCTGATGAGCCCATAGACTAGGACATTTTTGTGGTTTTTGTTGGAGGGAATTGATACCTCGGAGAATCCAGAGCTGGTGGCAGTCTGAGCTGAAGATGTTCTCCCGTGAGGATTATTCCCTCATTAGGAAGTTGGACTGCCATGTGGGAGTTTTTATATAATGGGAGTATAGGAAGGGATAACCTTTCCCTGCCACTCTTCAAGTCTACACTGGCGGTTGTTGAAGAGCCAGAGACTTGACGAGGAAATGGGGGAAGGAGGAGAGGCGGAAGAAGGTACACCGAATTGGTGGCTCTTACTGATCAACAGTGCTGGTGTAAACACAAAGCCCTGGCAGTTCAATTGCTCAAGGTTTCCATCGCCAAGAGACAAACAGGCTGAGCCTTATAGAAGATAGATGTGGAGGAGACTCGGGAGGCAGATCCTGTTACAGCCATTACAAGGGTTAATTTATGGAAATCGGTAGGGATTATTTATTCAATGTCAGCTTTCCGAGATTGATTCGTGGTTAGAATGAGCTATGCACGTAGGAAGAGAAAAGAGACGGCAACTGATTCCATACCTTAAGCTCTCTAACCTTGGAAAAGTCCATGAGAAGGAGTGAGTGTGTCAGAGGTGAAAAGCTTTAGGTTTCCTCCCTTTTAGTCAAATCCCATACAAACATACTTCCATGTCACTACTTGAGAATCGTAAGCAAATGTGGACATCAAATGAGGGAATGTTGTGTTCAGCATAGAGAAAGGGAAAGAGAGAGAGAGAGAAAGAGGAGTGACAAAAACTTGAACCATTCTAGTACGTTACACACCGTTGCACTCCTTCAAATCTACTTTAGTTCTCCACGGGAATCTTTCTCTCTCTCTCTCCCTCACTCACATACACACACAGAGAGAACCGATTTTCAAGGGAAGGGAAAGGCTCGTCACGAAGTGGAAAAGAAGCTTAAACCTTGCTAGAAAGCCTATACAAGCCTCTCTACATCAAGTACTGCTTTTCTTGCTTAAATGGTGTAACCACAGCGGTGTCAGCATTCTGTGGAAACTCCACATTCATAACTTTACAAACTATTAACTTCGCAAGTAGTAAAAGAAGACGAGCACTGAGATTCTTCTGTTTTAAGCTAAAGCAGCACAGCTCCTCAACAAACCATTGTGTAGTTATTGTAGGACTGGCAGTTTCTGGCGTTTGGGAATCTCCCTTCCATTCAACCTTGTCTTCCATAACCGTCACACACTTACATTCCTTCTTTTAACCAAGTCCTTCTTCCCTGTGTCTTTGCTTCCTGCTCAAGCAATAGGGGAGCTTGGCACTTTTTTCATGTCACCAAACTCCTCTTCTCTCTTAGTCCCTGTATACTTGGAGGAAGATAAAAGAGAGATGTGTTTTGAGAGAGAGAGAAAGAATCAGAGAGGAGGGCTCATTCCCACGACAATCTAAGTCAACCAAGGAAAGGTACACAGTCAGGAAAAATACCAACGGATTCCCTTCCTACCAACATTTATATCAACTATGTGGCTCAACTATGAAGAAGCCGCCTTCAAAATTCCCGTATCAGAGAAGACGAAAACCACTGACAGCTTCTACCACGACCAAACCGACAGACCACTTACACGGAAAAGTGAAAAGAGCAGACAGCGCTAACACACAGCTCCTTGCGTTCCCACACAAGACATTTCCCTCTTTACTTATATATAATAATATTCTCTCTATAGAAACTGGATCCATGGACAGGACTGAGAAAACCTTCTATAATTCCTGACTTTCATCTTTGCTTTAAATCATCTTCACACGGACGTGCACAACTCATTTTCGCTCTGAACGACCACTCTTTGATTTCCTCCCATACCCTACCCTTACACTCTTCATCTTCTGGTTTACTTACACAACTATCTCCGCTTGTAACGTTCCGGACAGAATTTTAGGGAGAATTTAAAACCTATGAGACCATGACACTGTCATACATTCACTCTCTCTCCAGTTTTGAAAGCTTGTAGCGGGAAATATTGAGCTCAATTGTGGGCATACATAATAATGTGTTTCTGGGGAAAATGCATTGAAGAGGTTGGTGGGAGTGGGCTAAAGCAGAATAATTACCCCGTCAGACTGTTTGCTGTCGGGATGCATTAAATTAAGCGTAGATCGCCGACTCGCAATTATGTAGCTTTAAGCTCATTTGTTTATTTTCATGGTGAAAGGAATCATAAGTCTTTGTCTCTTTCCCTGTACTATGGCGTCTTCTCTACTCATAATTATTATTATATAGCTCACACTATTATCAGGCTGTTGTTAGGAAGGAAACCCTCATTGAGTTTGTAGGTTCTCACACTGCTGCAGAAGATACAACTCAGAATGGTCAATGAAAGATGTAACCTCAAGCTGTAAAAATGAGTTCATTGTGAGGATTCCAGACCTATATATATAACTGCTATGAAAAGAGGGTTGGGAGAGACAGATGTAGCTGTGGTGGCTGTAAGCCCTATCTCCTTAGTAATCTCAAGTTGATCCCATAAAATCCGAGCTATTATAGAGCTCAGAGTGTAAAAAAATTCCAAATGAGCCAAGGGTAGGGGGAAGATAACTTTCAATTCTTCATTCCATAATATTATTCTAATGTGCTGATTAGTCATATCAGAGTTGGACAGGTTGGTAGGGGGAAAAAATTACTTGAACCAAATAAGTTTGAGGAGAGGAAGGAGGCTCCAACGCAAAAAAGGAGGAGGATTTTTTGTCCTAACGTGTTGTAAAGAGCTTTTATTATAAAGTAATCTACAGTAGCTTTACGCTTGTGTGAGGATGCATTAAGTTTAGATACCCTCGCGCCTTCCTATTCATACAGCCCTTGTTTCCATTGCAGTGTTAAACTCAATTTATTTTTTTTCGAGAGATGGTTGAAGTAACGACAGAGCGTGGTAGAGAGTCAAGGTTGGATCCTCTCCGTGAGGATGTTAACTTGAATGTATAGGAACTTGATGCATGATCCAAAAGGTTGGCAATAATTCTAGGGGTTATTCTCAGGGAAGCATTTACAACGTTGCAGATGCAAATCTACAAGGCTTTACCCGCTTTGCATCCGCTTAAGTCACAGTTGGTAAATAAGGACTTGTCATGACATAAATTTCCGTCTGTATACACATCCCAAGAGTTTTGCATTTGTGAGAGCTAAATAACACCACCTTTCGAAATGTTTGAGAGGGGGGAAAAAATTTCCTCTTATATATAGTATTAGTGCAGGGACCCTGGGAGTCTATTGGGATGGAGTCCGGAAGCTCATGTTTATTCAATTACATGTAAATTAACTTGTCAATTTTTACCCAAAGCACAAACAATCAGCATTTTACATTAATTAAAATTCTAACGACCATCCTCACTTTATCTCTCCTCCTTCCTCCAGAACAACCTTCTGGTCCCTATCCAAATGCTCCAGTTCCTTTCGCAAACTTTTTAATTGATGAGGACCTTAGCTTTTCTACACTTCCACCACATGTATAAGTACAGTGCAGTGGATAAAATATGTCAAATGTCTTTCCTTATTCACTCAGTACTAATTACTTGGTATTTTTTTCTACAAGAAACCATAAACTAAAATGGACGTTAAAAATTTAAGTAGACCACAATCAGGGATGAGTGGAATTAAATAGCAAAACATGCTTATAGGAGTTTAGCATGACTGGAAACCAGTTGCGATAAACGTCTTGTCAAGGTAAAGTCATTGGGACACGAGTTAATAAGGTTGGCGTCCTAGCAACCTTCGGAAAAATAAAGCACATACATAGTTGTGTTGGGAAAGAATTGAAGATCCAAACAGGAGAGAGAGCAAGAGAAAGAGAGAGAGAGAGAGAAGAACAAGACTCGATGAGGAAATAGATGCATCAAGTATGTGCCGTTCACATGAAGAGAGGACCAGCCGCTGTCAGCATCAGTGAACCAACAGAAGACAGATCTTTTCACAAAAAACTCATTCGCATCCAACTCCTCTTTTTCGCCTTTCTCCTTTTCATTGCATTTCTCCAACTCTTTTTTTTTCTCTCTCTCTTTTTTTCTCTTCCATCTTGATTCGCACTTACACCGGAGAAGAATTGTTAATAAGTAATGCTTCCACACTGTTACCCCATGCTCTCTCGCATGGGGAATGAGAGAGAAAGTGAGTGGAGTAGGCATTTTTACTATTCTTAGTGAAAGACAGGTATTACCACCACGACTACACTATTACTACATTACAATCTACTCCGTAGTAAAGAGTGGCTTGTAAAAAATATTTTTTCCACTCATTTCAATACACTATTATACACTTGAGAGGGGAGAAAGAGCCTAGTTTTTCCGCATAAGCTTTTATGAGTCCTTCATATATTTGAATTTATGAACTACTTTATACATGCATGATATATAAACAATCTGATATGGGTTTTCATCTACTAATAGTATTCGGATGGAGCTCTCTCTCTCTCTCTTTTCTCCCAGAGATATACAGATTTTTTTTAGCTCCCTATGCCTCATACTATTACATACGGAATGGCGTACGGCAGCAGAGAAGTGTAGAATCTCCGGCGACCTGGAAAACTAGTAAAGATCGACAGTTTTCCTTTGTATTCCTCAGTTACACTATTATATTTCAGCTTGGTGCAGTGCGATTAAATCCTCATCGGAAGAGGAAATCCTAGATCTCCTCTTTAGTCTCCTTGTTTCTTCAGACTAAATGCATGGGTTTTGGATACAGGAGAGGTGGATATATAAATAGATAGGATATCCTATACTGCTTACTCTCTCGACATTGATTTGTGTTTCGGATTGATGCTTGTCATGCTTGCCGGTTGGTTGAAAAAAGCCCATGGGATTTTACTCATTCTTCATGCCTTTCCTCATGCCGGGGCTATGATGTAAGTGGGAGAGTAGAGAGAAAGAGAGAAGGGAGCTTTTCCCTCATATACCACATAGAGAGCTACAAGTTCACTAACTGCTATGAGGATACTCACGATTAATATGCAACATTCAATTCAAACCATTGAACACAGCAATCTCCATGTTTACGTTAGGCTTAAAGAAACCAAGAAAGGACATAGAGCCAGGTACGCATAGTAATCACCTTGCAATCAAACTCAACCCCAATGCTACTTCAACATCGTAATTGAATCAAGGAAACTAGACTCAACTTTTCCTCCAGCAGCCCAGCAGTATACAGATGCCTACAAAATGCATAGCGGAGAAAATTTAATTCAATTCTAGAATTGTGTTCTAAGCTGATTTTTCTCCTTCTCTCTCTCTCTTTTTCTCTACCGCTCTTCTCTCCTCTAACTACATGTTCCCATAACAATATACTTATAAATGGGAGTAAGAGTTTTGATGTAAGGAACATCTGTGAAAAATACGGGAGATTGAATCCTACTGGAATTTTCTCTCTCTCTTTCTCTCTGCCCTTCATAAACAACTCCCAACAATTAATTATACAAGGAAAAGAATATTTCGTCTTCATTGCTTATCATGCATGGCAGAGAAACGTGAAAGAAAACCATGGGAAATAATTCAATTTTCAAGTCTTCCTAGCCCCTTATTTCCTTGTACATTAAATCATTGCTATTTTCCCTCCCGCCACTCCTCCACTGCCTTATACAATTATAATTATATATAAATACACTTTTGTAATTCGACACATTTAACTTTCCCCTGGAGTTATGGAACTTGGAAACATTCATTGAATTCACGGGAGTAGTAGAGTGGGAAGGAATAATAAGAGAGAAAAAAATATTTCATAGGAAGTAGTAGTTGAGTAAATACATAGTAGAGAGTCTAGAGTTAATATTTATGTTTTTGTCTACTTGAGAGCTATAACATTTAAAATCAACTCATGTAGAAAATGAATAATACTAACTTGTGATGTTCCACAGTTCTCCCACACAATCCTTGCGAAATTGTGTAATATTTTGATTCCAGGTAGCATTAGTTTGTGCTCGAATCTCCAATTCCTTGTCTGCCTCAAGACGTTCAAAAAGAAAAGCTCCAGCACAGGCATACGACACAATCAGAATGCAGAGGCCCACATGTGAAAAGAGATGGGCCAGAAAAATCCGAATACAATTTTTCACTTTTCTTGGATTACACTTTGAACTTGAGGTAGGAGTTGTAGAAGAAGGTGACTTAGAGTTATTCTGGACATGCTTGCCTTTTGATGACGGCCCCATGATCATAGAAGCCACTGCCCCCACCACCACCACCCTTCACTATTCCAATAGAGCGAGAGTACATGACCCACAGAGAGACACATGGATGTGACGAAGTGAGCGGTCCAACGGCGAATGTCCGCTTTCTCTGAGGTAACCACAACAAAACTCCGGAAAAGCGGGTCTGCTCCACGATACAAAGCTTTACTTGCTGGAAGACCTTATTTTATACTTTCTAGCTCTCCTGCGTGCGTCTCTCCTCTCTCTTTCTCTTTCTCTCTCTCTGTCTCTCTCTCTCTCTCTCTTGTAACCGAACTCTCTCCTCTTTCTCGCACTTTCTCTTCTCCTGCCGATTCTCGGCTGGTGCAATGATGTTAGGGTGCCTTTACCTTCCTCCTATCTTTTAGCTAAACTCACCTCCAGATACCACTGTGGATGATAGGAGAAGATTGGAAGGGATAGATGCAAGAGAGTACAAGTGAAAGTTTACACGTTCAAGTTCCTCAACTGCTCTGCTTTACGACTGAAATCATTTCAATAGATTTTCCTCCTTTTAGTCCAATGTACGAGGGATGTGCATAGCATTAGAGGGAAATGGTGCTCGTATTTCCGTTCACTTTTCTCTCCTTGTCATTTTTCTATTTCTCACCACTGTCAACATTCCGCTAAGGTGGGATTTATTGTGAGACTTGTATTTTTCTTAGAAACTCACGGGAGAAAGGACAAGCCGTAGACTCGTGTGCCTTGACAAGGATGTTGCGGAGCACCTCTGTCACTGATTTATGCTCATCCATATGCCTAACTGACTCGAGTCATTTTCAGTATCGTATCAGTGCATAATGGAGGACCACTTACACATTGCATTCACGGGGGCTGCTGCAAGGGGCATTTTCCCATCATAGAAATGCATGTAATTTATAGTTGCAGATGTGTATGCAGATAATAATTGCCTTTGACATTGACACTTACAAGACCGACCTGCACATACAAATATCTGCCCGCATTCAGAATTCAGGCTACTACTACTAGATTTCTATACAATGTCCCCCCTCGTCCCCAATACATTTCAAATACTTCCATAATATTTGTCATGGGCTGATTTTGAGTGGATTACCAGCCTTCTCCAGCCAATTTTCCTGAGTCATCTCTTCATCCGTAGTAATTGATTCCTATGGATGTCCATCCTTTACCATTTCAAGTGGCAGATGTAAACTGGTGGATGAGGGCAAAGAGTTGGGGAATAATAATGAGAATTTATAAAATCTATTATCCCACTAAATTTTAAGCAGAGGGACAGACAGGGAGGGAGAGAGAAAATATCAAGGTATTCAAGCTTCAGCGACTGACCCTCCCTACAGTAAAATAGAGGAGTAGAAAGAAATATGTACCATTCAGATGAATTTAGATTTAGAAAAACCAAGAAAGCCATGTTTTTCCATGGGTTGTGACTGGTCGACTAAATATAGTATACGCGCCGTGTAAATATTGTACTTTGTTAGAATATATTTGAAATGAAACTTGAGTTTGTTCCTCTACCGCTACTCATTTCATCAAGGAGACGTGCCTGGACTTCAATAGCAACCTTTTTCTCTATATATAAATCAGCTTTTTCTCAAGAAGCTCTTGCCTCTCATGTGAAATATTACTGGGACGAGACAAGGGTTCCCCACTTCTCCTTGTCATCGTCGTGGTGGAGAGAAAAAGCCCAAACCTTCCTCCTCCTCCTCCTACTCTTCTTCTTCTTCTGCTGCTCCTGCCACTGATAATAAATGGAATAAACGCACACCTGTTTTCTCGTCACCATTGATGCTCTTCCAGCTGTAGGAACAATCTTCCACCAATTGCCCACTTCCACAACCATCCACACCTTTCCCCTTGTTCTTTCAACTTGAGAAATTCCCTTAGTCCTCCTTCCTCTAATGTATGACTCATTCCTCTCGAACACGTTGCAATCAAGCATTCCCCACCAAACTAATTGGCAAAATCTGACTCAATTTGTGTTTCAATGGGCTGGTACAAAAAAAACCCTTGCTATTTTTAGACCTCGTACATTGATTTATATTCTTTTTTTCTTCTCCACCACACATACCGCATAAGTGCTTGAAGGTTCTTCCTCCTTGGAAAAGCCTATCTAACAATGAATGAGTGGAAGTTCAAAGAAGGAAATTAGTGGACCTAATCCTAAAAGAAAGGGTTAGCTCCGCTGAGAATTCTCAAATTTTTTTTACATGTGGAAACCTTTTATTTGAAGTAACATTAATTGATGGTCCTTGATGTTTTCCGAATTTATGGTTGCTTCTTCTTCTTCTTGAATCCTTCGAACTTACAAGGAAAACCAAGGCACGAGTGTGGTAAGCCAGAAGTAGTAGTAATAATAACTTGATAAATCAATGGGTTCTTTCCTATTTCCATACATTGATATTGAATCGTATATTCAAGCTGGCTCTACCAATGCTAGTTGTGTGCTTTTGGATATTTTGATGTAGAAATAGTTAGCATATGTATAAATAGGTTGTGGCTATAAAAGATAATAGTATCCCTCCTGAGAAAGTGACAACATTTTTAGGAACAGGGGGAGTAAAAGTAAGGAGGAGATTGGAGAGGTAAATGCCAATGTCTTGATTATATTGCAGAGCGCAAAACAATTTTGGGCTAGTTTTCTTATTTCCCTTAGCACAATTTTCTATGTATATACATACATGGAAGAAAAAAATTTCGAGAGAGCCGAGAGTAAAAGGAGAGAGAGAAAAAGGTAAGAGCGGCCTTTCTAGAGTCGAAATACCCTAGTGTAACTGGGAACAAGTTGTAGTAAGTGTACACAATTTGAGGAAAGTTTCCCAAAACTTTCACTAAAGGCTAGAAGGTGTTCTGAAGACTGAGGAGTGAGAGAGAGAGAGAGAAGAGCTAGATTCAGAGCGTAAATAAAAGGTGTCTTATTTTCTCCTTCTAGCGTGTGTAGCATCAAAAGAAGAGAATTTTCCTTACGTATTAACATGTACATAGGAGGGTTGTCATGAGCAAAGTAAGAACAAGGAGTTAAGTCTTGCATAACTTATAGGCGTAAAAGGTATACACATTGAAAAGCGCACACTACCCGTTTCAGTCAGCTATTTTTTGACAGTCCAATGAAATTTCACAATATTCTACTCTGGGCTTTCACTTTCTCCTCTCTTTCTCTCTCTCTCTCATCTCTCCCTCTTGTACTCTTTTCTTTTAAGGTAACTTGTAACTTTACAGTGACATAGTGTATGAGTGTAGGGATGACTGTGTGTGGTTGTATAGAGCGAGTATGCAAAAGATGTAACATGTCCCAAAAATTTGCTAGTATATCTCTTTCTTTCTTATCTGAATCCTTCTTGGTCGTGCTCTAGTTTTGTAAAATAGACACTCATATAAGCTGGAGGAGATGAGAATTACAACGGAAGAGCCACCCAATGAATCAACTAGATATGGTCTATTACTCAGTCGCCTTTAAAGTCATACCTTTACGTGCATTATCCACTTGAGACGGTAGTTTCGCTTGTATTTGCTTGTAACGATTATTTAAACAATGTAAGATATTCATAGCTGAGGAAAGAAGGGGAGAGAGAGAGAGAGAGAGACAGTCCGAGGAGACAGTAATACTTGGGATGTTGTCAATGATGTATGTGAGGAAAGGAGCAAGTCGGTGGGTTTGAGAGAAAATTCCTCCACTCATGTAATAAAACAAACCTCGAGACTCAGTCTTGTTTTGCCCGAAAAAAAATCAATGGCAAGAGAAAGTGTGACTCTGCTGACAGAGACAAAGTACATCAAATCAACTGACTTAATACTCCCTAACAGACACGTGGCTGGAATAGCTAAATAATATTAGGATTAATAAATAAATACAGACATTCTCGAGGAAGCTGAGTCACTTGAGTGACTTGAGAGACAGCGCAGTATGCATATATAGTTGTAGGAGAAGTGGGGAATAAACTAAGTTAACCTATTCGAAGGAACTCGTCCTTTTAAACGATTCATATGTGACTCTTCTGCATGTCATCTATCAATTAATTACACTCGGCAAGCAAACACTGACACACGAAGACTAAATTATGTAGAAGATTGAACTACTATAGAAAGTTATATATGTTTAAATACAACTACTATACTGGAATGGGATACAGGGAGGAACTTGTTAGTATGAGTAGCAAAGTATATTTTATAGATTCGCACATATCGTAGGTGGAAGCAGGAACGGGAGTACGTAAACGAATGTACTCGTAGCAGTCACTTGGAGGAAATTGTCAAAGCTCTTATACTCCACTGCATTTAATGGTGTATTAACGGGGTTGATAAAACGCCTGAAGACGGGAAGTCACGTCTTACGGTTCAAGTAGAGTAGTAGTAGGAGAGAAAAAGCATGTTAAAATTTCACGACCCTTAATCTAATTGGAAATACATCAAATTCCTTGTACCAATAATTGAACTTTAACTTTGACAAAGTACGCATTAATTTGGAAATTTTCTATGAAGGAAGGCGTACTAATGTAAAAATGTTTTTTTCTGTTACAGTCAGTGTCATTTAGGATGAACATTTTTCCTAGAACTTTTTTATAGCTATTTTCTTGGAAATAATTTTCGAAAAAATTTCCCTCTACATGGAAAAGAAATACGAGATGTTTGGAGAAGCTCTAAAAGGGAACGAGTCGTTCAAAGTTCAAGGTTACTTTCCTCTTCGACTCTTGACGTACCTGACTATACATAAGGGACACTAGAGCTTATCTCAATCAAATGGATAACTGATATTAATACTAGTGATGATAGCTTAGAAGTGTGGCTAGATTTTCTAGTTCTTCTACTGTTATTGGCATTATTAAAATCTTAAACGAGCCATGGTCGTCACTGAGCTTGAGTCTTGTAGAGAATGATGATGTGTTTGTGTTTTTAAGTTGAGTGTGAAAAAGAGGGAGGAAATAGGCGAGAGTAAAGGTTTCGTTCCAGTATTTCGATTATTACGTTTCGTTTCAGGAGCCCAGGACTTTGCGCATTGTGAAAGAAAAGCTGCTTCTAGGGTTCATTCATTCATTCAGACGGAAGGGCAGACTTGAAGTCGGGGCCTAATGTACCGGAATCCCATTGCTCTCTATCTCAAACTAACAAAGTAAGTAGTTAGTCAACTTAACTCGCTTTCCTAGTGCTCCTTCTCAGCCGGTCCTTGTTGGCTAGTAACACTCGTGTAATGTGTACTCTACAATATGTTACGTATGTGTGAGACTCATCCAGAGGAAGTGAATGAGCACGAGGGAAGAGCCAACCTTTACAAGATCCTGCTTTATTTTTCTTAGTATATTTTCCTTTTGGGTATTAGTAAGTATAGCAGAGTTTTACTGTGTACGAGTATGCACATATTTGGACACGGACAAGAAAGGTTGGTTTTCTGCGAGACTGGCTTATCTCACCACGTTGTCATGAGCAAATCGGACACATAAGTTTTCTAGTTCCACATCATTTTGCAACTCTGCATCGGAAAATCGAGTCATCGAGTATTGATAGATGGATCCTGTGCATAGGGAGACCGCTGAGGCTTGCTAGGAGCTGCTTGTTTGGAGTGGGCCTAGCCAATTTGGTTTCAGCTTGCCATTTATTTATCGCTAATAAATTGTCGCTGAGTGGAAAGGGAAACCTTGCCTGTTGCAGGTCGTTGCATCCCTGTGTAGTAGGGATGCACCTACTGCCCTTGTTCTACCGGGAGCGACTTGGATCCATGTGCAAGCTCAATGGTGTACAATTTCCAATTGATTGCCTCCTTATCGGCATTCCTGCTTGGAAATTTTCAAAATACCCCTTACCTGTTAGATGCTATTGACTCTGAACAACATACCATAAGTGAATGCCCAACAAGCAGGGAGATTGAATTTATTTGAGGAATCTTTGGGTGCATGATTTATTTCTTTAGGGGAGTATGGGGATCAGCATGGGATATGCCAATCATGAGGTGGGTAACTAAATGCTTACTGCCTGATGTGTTTCTGTATAAGCAAAATGTAACTCCATCTGAACCGCTTAATGAAATCTGTAATAGCTCTTCATTTGGCCTAAGCAGACTCTATAATGCAGTTTGAAATTTTGACTGCATCGGTCAAAGTTTCATCCATATGGGTCGAAATTATGATTGCATGGGTCAAAATTAGTCCTGTATCGACCAAAGTGTTATTCACATCGGTCGAAATTTATACTCCATGGTTCAAAATATGAATCACACGTCGCATCGACTAAAATTTCAGTTACATCAATTACTACTTGAATAATATTGAGTCAAAATTTCAGTTGGATCGGTCTCATTAATTTCTTTGATTTTCCAAATGCAACCGCATTTGGCAATGCACTCTGTGCTAATTTCTCAAAACTACGCTGAAAACGAAAAAAATGGTACTTTATAAATCGTTGTTCACACAAAATTAGGCACTCATATCGTGTAGGGTAGCTTGATGAGACGTGCAAGCTGTAACGTGAAGTATAGTAGGCCCTCGGTCCTCGACATATTCTCAGCTTGGGATGAAGAGCCCATACTAAATGAATAATATATTCTTCATTTGATATTATAATAGTAATGGAGATTTTACAGTCTCCCTAAGGAACACTACCATTACAGTGAATGAATTCAGTGGAAAATACCAGAATTGAGAGCCATCGACTAATTTAAGTAACATCCTATATACTCATGCAGTGCTCCGGCATTTGAGGAGCACATCACACATCTTGTATCACCCTCTTCATTTCATCTTTGTCACGATAAGGATTATCACCTTGCTCAGTGGGGAAAGTTCCCTCTGACATTTACTCTCCCGTATTCTCATAAACCTGATGAATCTTTTCGGCTAGTTCAAATGTAGAGTTGTTGTTATCTTGTATAATGAGCAAGCTAAAATCCAGGAAATGGAATTCTGATGACCTTGGAAATGCGATACGGAGTTTCGATTCTTCTTTTTCTCGATAATAACATAATTGCGCAGTCAAATGTAAACTACCGATATAAGAGAAAATATTTAAATTTTTCTTTTCCCCTGCCCTTGACTACAAACTCCACTCAGTTCTTTCTAAAGGAATTCTTTTTAACCCAACGAGTCTCTCTCTCTCTGATGATCTTGGTTACAAAGGACTGTAGAATAAATACACTCGTTATAATGCAGTCAAGTATCTCGTTACCATACGAAATTACCAATCTTAGCTATCTTTTTAGTCATATCAAATTCAAAGAAATTCAGAAAAATAGTTTCTAACAAACAAATAATGCATTTCTTTCTCATAAGCGCATAAATACCAGGTAATATCCCAGAGATGAAAGAAGTTGTGTGGAACTTGAAGGCGCGTTCAAGCTTGAAAGGCACAGGGGGAAATTCTCATTCAGGTGAAACTGAACACGTCATGCAATGGAACACCGGATGGAGAAGGAAAAAACAAGTCGTAAAATAGCAATAAATGAAAGTCTACAAATAGAACTGGGAAAATGAAATTGAAAATATTCACACGCACAGCCTCAAACATCATGAGAGACATGGAGGGGACAGACACAACAGGTACCCAGCCTACGGAAGTTTAACTAGTGAAAACGGCGGGTTGCTTGAATAAATTTTAATGAGATCACAAAAGCCCTGGGTTCCTTCGCTCCATTCTCATCACGAGCTCTCGTTTGCAGTCAAGAAAATAGTCATACATGCTTTCTCTCTCTCTCTCTCTTCTACTTTCTCTCTCTCACTCTCTCGTGCAACTCTCTTTAATACAATAAAGGAACGTAGTGGTAGCTTCATGCATGGAAGAATGTGTGGTAGGAAATGCTAGGGAATTTTCCCCTGACCTGTTTAAGCTCTCCTTTAAAGGGAGAGATGGTAACATGTCCATGAAGGAAGGAGTGAAAGTGTCTGGGTAAAGTTTATACTATTGGGACACTTAAATTCCTCAGCCTCTCTATATAGATGTGCTGATTCGTCCTGAGTTGTTGAGTGTGTGTACACAAGATTGAGGAATCCCTTCTTCCCAAGAAAATTTACATCTCCTAGGCTTTTTCTTCCACCCGCCGTCCTAATATCCGGAGTATCACCCAACTTCCTTCATATGCCTTGCTTCAATTTTAGTAATGCCTCACATCCTTTAGCGAGAGAAAATTAATGTTGTACGTTTGTACATCACCCTATTCCCAGTCCGTTTAGGAGTGAGATTGTCCTCATCACGCCATTCTTACTACTATGACGATTCATGCTGGATTGCCCTCCATCTAAGATTCTTTAAAGAGTTTCGATTACACATCCTTGCCGAAATTACTTGCTACTTGATGAAGAGAGACTGAAGAAGCACACTCGAGCTTAAATTGATTTTCAAGCCTAGATGAAGGATTTACAAATTATGATGATCCATTTCCAGGTAAAATGGATTTTCAAGCCTGGATTCAAAATTACTGGAAAAATTGCTACAATTTCTTCAAGAAGCCCTCAAGTTGAGGAAATAATGTTGAGTAGTTTCTGAGGCTCGAGGAAAAACTCACTCAGCTAGGCCCTAGCCTTGAGTATTAATTTCAGAGTAGGAATTTAAGTGAGGAAAGAGTCAAGTTCTGGGCTTCTCCTATTTTTTTCTACTATACATTAAGACCATGTGGTATTATATTTTTTAATATAGAGCCTATATAGAGTTTCTTGTAAATTTGTAGTGGTAAACATTTTCCTATTATAGCATTGATATGTGAACATGTACATACTACAAACTACAACTGTTTCTATCAGTTCCTATCCTAAGGGAGGAGAAACAGCAGATTATGGATTTTATACATAAGATTTAGTAATCATATTGGTAAGCGTATTAGGGAGGAGGAAGAATAAGCTTGTAGTTGAGAGGGGAAAAATCCAAAAGGTTCTCTTTTTTTCTACACAATCCTCTTGGTCATTACTGGTGTATATACCTTGCTGTTGTGTAGGTGCTTTAGTAATAAATAAGTAGTAGGGGAAGTACATGGGTTGGCTCATTGTTTGTGCAGGAATATTTTCAAGGGAGAATTGCTCTACCATTATGGAAATGAGCTAGGAGAAAGGAGAGGGAAGATTTTAGTGGAATGAGTGAGCAAGCTCTAGGAGCGATGAGCTTTCACTTTCTTCTTACGTCTTACATTACCTTTCCTTATCTCTTCACGCGTACATCCTTCATTGAATAGTGTCAGGGTGAAGGAGCTGAAGTAATAAAACACAAGATCAAGAAGCAAGGCAAGTGAGAAATTCTATTCTTCTTCGCAGAATTAAGCGCACGGGGTCTACACATTACAAACATCATCTACTTCATAGAAAAAACTGACAACGTAGATCAAGTTTTCCCCCCTCATCTCTCTCTCTCTCACACACACACACTCTCACCACCACTATATTTTTCTTTTCATCTTTTTCCCTCCAAATGTTACCTGCCCTTCTACTACACAACTTATGTTTATCTTCCATTTGGCCATAATGATTAAAAAACCTCTCATGCAAGTTTTAATATCGAGAGCAATCTACGTCACACTTGATAATCATTCCTTAGATGACAAGTACAGCTCAAGAGTGTAAACCTCAATTAAAGTAATGCATTCGGGATATTCTGTTGAAAAAAAAATAGAAGAAAAGCATGAATTTTCATAGCACAACTTATTCAAATGTTTTCATTATTCTTGTGTTTTAACAATTAAAAGCACTTTACTTAAATACTTTCAGTTCAACGTGTGTAATTGCTCCCACTCAAAAATAAAATCGAGCACTTAAGCTCGCTCAAATGAATACATGTGCAGTAAATAGGATTAATTTACTTGGAAATTTAGTCGCACTATTTTTATAAACTATTTTTAAATATTTGAAGCTTTTTAATTTTTTATGACCGTCATATGCAAAATATTATTTATGAAATGCTCCGTATTTTATGAGCTTACTTTTATATGTTAAAATTCTATTTTCCACATTCAATCGAGTATTTTTGAATGGCAGTGTAGGGTAAACTTTGCTCGTCATGCAAGTTGCACAAAGTATTCTCGTTTCACACTGCGCACCAGCACATAAAATACATGCTGTCAAGAGCTTTGTCAAAGAATTTGAAAAAATCCCAAGAGCTTTTGACTTGTAACGATTGATATATATCAAAGCAACTCTAACCTTATACATAGAAATGACAATATACATTATGCATCACCACAAGGGCTTCTTCAGTACAATGCACCTTTACGTGTAACAAGAGCAAGCAATTTCAAAGAATCTGAAATGCCGATAGCTGCAACCTTGCACTTGTCTTTTATTTTTAAAAATGTATACTTTGAACAGGCGCAGATTTTAAATAAACCTTTAATTTTTATTTTAAATACAAATTTACTTTAAATTAGTATGCAGTCCATTTCTAAAACGATGATTCAAATATTTCAAATTAGGACATCAATAATTTTTTCTTACTGTGCTGTGGTACTAAATCAGTTTAATAACACGTGTTTACGCAAAGTTTCAACGATATATTACTCACTGATTAATGAAATGACAAACAATAATTTGAATAGTAACAAGGACAAGGAGCAACTATTACGAAAATACTTAGCAGTCCTGACCTGTCATGAATAGATATGGAGTCCAGGTATGACAGATTGCAAGTTCCACTGATGAGGACAGAGTAGAAGAAACAAGCTGACTTGTAGTTGTTGCTTCTGGAAGAAATCTACATAATTCACAGACTACCATGTCAAGTAGTAATAGCACATGACACCATGACCAAATAAGTCATTGTGAAGATTAATGAAGACGGGGTTTCAACTTCAGATAAGAAAAGTTGCTCTTTAGTTGTACTTTGAAGACCCACATTTTGATTACTTCGCATGCCTTCCGGTCAGAACTCGAGAGATGTAAAGTAAAATCTTGGAAAATTATTCTTCCCTACTGTCTCATTCCCCTTAATCATTATTATTTCCTTATTTCTCTTGAATACTTGTTGTGGGTCATCAATAAGCCTTGACGTATTTGTATATTAATTATTTATATCTCTATTTATTTTCTCATGTTTTGCTCCTTTGGTGCCATTCTTAGAATGACAATATCCATTTCTTCAGCAAAAATGCAAGCTAGCACGTTCCTATTAAAATCACATACGCCATCCAAAACGTGCCACATTTTTCCGCCATTCCCGAATGGTTTAGAAATCTTTCGGGTTTTCAATAATTCAAAAAGACTGAATTTTTCAAAAAGTTTCATGTGATTGTGTAGAAAAGTAAGGAATTATTATAGAAACAATGCATTTTGTAATTAATAAAAATAGAAATCAGGAGAGGCTATGAAATGGATGAAGATAGTTAGAAGGTTTTTTAATTAGGTATGGAAGATATGAGTAAGAAAAAACCTTAGGTAAAATGTATGCACGAGCTTGGTAGTACTGTTTGTTGTTTCTTATCATCTCATCATTAATAAACAAAGCGGGAACAAATCAAGATGAACTACTAAAAACGGGACCCTATTGGTATTATAAATTGGTGAGGGGTCGTGTAAATAAAAACGTTTGATGGTGAAACATAGGAAAGTATAAGAGTAAAATGATAGCTTTAACGTAAATATTTTATACGGACCAAATTATTTAAGTAAATTGATTGCATTGGCTTTTAAGGAGTAAGTAAAAGTTACTTCAAGGGAATTCCAATCGGTTTGAGAAAGCTTTAGAAAATTATATAAAAAACATATATACATGGCAATAAAAATGAAAGCTTCATGTACACAAGAAAGACTTTTTGGAATGGAAGGGCAAAAAAATGTAGAGGTAAAAAAAAATAAGAACGAAAGGAAAAAGTTGAGAAAAGATGTACAAAAGACAAGTTGAACCCTGTGGATCCATTTGTTGGCAATAATTTATACACAGCTAATGGGTTATATTTTGTGGGTAAAGTAGTAGACAAGGGAGTAACTAAGTAAAATCCCCATTGCCTGCATCAACGGGAAACAGTGAAGAGTGTAACCAAAATCGTAAATAAACTCCAGAGCTATTTACCTATGTATTTAATTAAAATCTACACTTTCTCAATTTGTGAGCCTTAGCCTTGTGCATAGTCACACAGAAGGTGAATAATCTCTTGCGAACCCTATGAAAAAAACACTTTCCCACAGAGTGGTAAGCTATTCAGGAAGGATGTAACTCTATGCATAAGTAGTATATGTAAAGCCAAACCGGGCAATAATAATAAAAGCATAGGGGTTGAAATGCAACAGTCGGATTTACCTTACGGAGGTCTAACCCAAGTAATACTGTAAGGATTCGTGGTGTACAGTTTACATTTTCGGGATAAAATGATACCAAGCTGGATTTCTCTGTAGAGGTACTACTACTAATACCACGTCTACAAAGTCATTTATTCATTAGCAAACTCAACTTCCATAAAGTACAAACAAGAAAATTGGTTTTCTCCTCACCGTCCGCCCTCGTAAATAACGCCATACTCACGTTTATTTCCTCAGTCTAACCTTCCCAATATCAAACTCATGGAGTCAAAGTAACAAAACCCTCTCTTGTGTAGCACCACGCGGATACTTCATCAACCATACCCGGCCGCAATTATAGTATCTATAAGTTTCTTACCAAACTCTCCAATCTCTATGATCCCCTGTTCTCCCACAATTTATTTCTGTCATTCAGACTCACTTAAATAGGAATTACTGCCACCAAACAAGAGTGGCGGTTTCTAAGGGTAAATGAATCCATTGGGTATGAGCAAAATACTTGAGGTTTTTCAATTATTCAAAATTATGGGAACTTGAAAAAATTCCACAAATTCTTCCTTCTGCTATTATGGGCTTCATTTTCAAAAGACTTTTATACCTTTTATCTATTTGTCGCTAATTATTTCCATTTCTATATTAAGCTAGGAACCACAGCTGTGACGCTATACTATTTCTTTTGAGGATTTGCTGTAATAAAAATACTACTCCTGTGGACAATGATAGAAACATTATCACGAGTCAGAGAATACATATGAAAAGACCTTTAGTACTAAAAAGATGGGGTGCTTGAAGTTCGCAGCAGTCTTGTTTAGTTTTCACTAGCCCATACTTTGTGAAATCAAATAATTAGATTTATTGGTGAGCGCCAGGGAGAAACTTGTAGGGATGCTAAGAAAGTTAAGGCCCGTATATTTGTAGTGGGTAAATTTATTTAGCTATACGTTATTTGCTTTGGAACTAATTCTAAACAAAGTAGACATTATAATACCCTGTTGGTAGGAGTTCCGTGTAATATTACCGGCTTGTTTTCTTTGTTTTACTACTGAAGGCCATTTCTAAAGGATATAGGATAGGGATTGAAAATAATTCAAGTCAATGTAAATATTTTAATTTGATATGAAATATACTGGGGGTCGATTTATTTTAGTGCAAAATTCATAGAATTTATTTGTGGATTTCATTGAGAACATTGCACCCTTAATTCGAGTCCATAGATTATGTAGGATTAACAATAATTAATTATGGTCTCAAATGGCTGGTGGATCTGAGGAACTGTCGAGAGGAAGTTGTAGTTTTGGCCCACTATAGATACATATGTATACTTACAGTGCATGCTTGGGTATACGATACAGATAAGTTTGTAGGCAGTCAAAGGGAAATCATTAAAATACACAGTTCGTGTCTGGATGCATGCGGGCTCTTAGAATTTGAAATACGAAACGCCTCAAGTCGTATTAATTTCATTTCATTACACAGAATTTGTGGCGACCAAATCCTTCCCTTCGCACGTCCAGCATTCAAAAACTTTGGATACAAATTCTATTTTCTCCACACAACTATAGACGAGACAATACAATGACAAATATAGTTTTGTACTAGTTTGCCTTCCTTCGCTCAAGTCATCATAGAGGCTTCGACTGAAAACAAACATCCCCAATGAACACATGAATGTATTATATGAATTAGATAATGTGTATAACTCCATTTGTCAAATGAGATTGTTTACAGAAACAATAACAATAGAAATTTGATGAACTATATGACGAATTAAGGCTAATCGGTATTTGTGCTGTTGGTTCCACTTGATATAATTATTATGGACTCGGTCTGCGTCAATGACTCTGCTTCCTCCAAATATGACATTATTGCAAATATTAAGGTTTAAAAATTGCAAGCCAATGTATGTACTCACGCATAAATTAAAAAGGTGCATACGAAATGTACAGATTACGTAATTATACATTTTTGAGGGATCTCATAAATATTTCCTGATGGCGAAGAGATTTGCATGAAGAGGTAGAACGTATATAGTACAAGAGTTTATATTGATTATCCAAATTCAAGTTTATGATCGGGACCAGAAATAATCATAGGAGGTAAATCGATGATTCTTTTGGTTTAAGCATATTGCAGCTTCATTTGTTCATTTTAACAATCGAGCTCATTTTGGATTCATTGGCTTTCCCACTCCCACTTTTTGAAGCGACTTCTAGCACGTTAGCTATTCAATCCTACAACGATATTCGCTTACTCATTTACTGAAAGAATAATTTTATTATTATCCGGTTTTAATTTATACGTGTGTTTGGCTTTATTTATGAATACAGAGTATAAGACAATTTCGAAAAGATTGAAAATTGTTATAATATTCAGAAACGTGGTTTCAAAGAACCTTATAAGGTTGTAACTACATCGTGCTGTCCTCTTATCTGTTGGTAAAGCAGCTCTCGAACGAATCTCTACAAATTCAGACTTGTTCGACACACATGTAGAGATAAGGCCCAACTCATTCAGGTCTCTATTGAAGTGTTTGAGAAACCTCATGTTGGTGTTATCTGCAATAATAACGGCGATGCCCAAGAAGCTATGTTTGTTATCAGTGGCTTAACAACGGGGGGTACAGTGCACTCCCACTAAAACGCCAGAGGCGTACTCGCATGTAATCTGAATCCCCTCAAAAAATTTGAGAAAATAACAAGTAATGGTTTTTTTTATTCAATTTTTCATCAAATTTCGCTAGAATTTGTAATTTAGTCTCAATATTTCCCTACCGGTAAGCCATTTAAAGATTAATTACTGTATGTGTCACCGAGTAGGAAGCCATGGAGGATTTTATAAGCCAGAAATTTTCGGTCAACCATTGTGGATCTCCGTGCACAGTAACAATTATCTTATTAATATTTATTGTATTTAAAATTTCCCAGTTTAATTAAGAATCGTGTTTGGGGTTTGGTAGTATTATCGTGAGCAGTCTCGCGGACCCGGGGTCTTCTTCTTGTATCGTTGGAATTGGGTGCTGCAATGGGGAGGCTTTCGTCCCTTAAAAGTAATTTATGCAGGGCTTGTGTAATATGTAACAGAATAAAAGAAAATCCTACTGGAGAGCTGAAGGTGCAGACTGTAAAACTGAACTGCCGTGCTCGGCTGTCGACTGCTTTTGATTCATCTGTGTCACTGTGAATCTTTGAACCATATGATTATTGGAGTTAGTTTTTGCGTATCATGGAGTCAAAATAAATGCAAGTATGCAATATAAAAAGTGATAGCCGCAACGTCAAAAGAACTAGAGATCCTCTGAAGCATACCAAACATGTGATTGTATGGACAAGAAACTAAAAGGTGAAAACACACTCAGACGTAGATTATGTATAGAGTTGGATGTATAGCCCTAGGAAGATCATTCACTTTTCGCCTGCTCTCTATCAGCACAAATATACATACATCCATTAAAGCTTATTGTAGCAGAATTGTACTCATTTACGCTGGTTATTGGGATGGCAGATTGAATTACACAATCACTTGCCTTTACCTATACACGGAAATGTGTACAGTTTCAGAGTAATAAAGTACAGATGATGTATATGCATAAAAACGTTTGAAACCCTACCAAATTTCAGAGACTAATAAGGCAGCATAGAAATAAAAGGAAGACTTCACCTGACAACATGAATGGTTTTACAATTTTCAACACGCTTGAGAATTCCATACCTGCCTCTTCGCTCTTCCCTTTCATCTCGCCCAGACTGACGTCAGGACATTTTAACTACAACAGAAGAATATATTTCTATAGGTTCTTTAATTGAATAGCTCAAGCCTAATCCTATTAGAAGATATGAATTAATGTCTGTATAAAAGTTTATGTGCAGCAAGGATGAGCCCCATACACGGATATACTTTGAAATTATAATTTTCAATTCAGGCAATGTGAAAACATCAAAAATTATTATGGAAAATAGGCTTAAAAATAATTCCATAATCACAACAGGATTAAGGAGCTTATCGTACTTTCTCCGAGAAATAAAATATCTGCTATAGCTTGGGAGGGAGGAGAAAAAGATAATTCAATTCCTACATTTCGTACATGTATTGCTATATATAATGACATCGTATAGTATAGCCAAAAAAATTATTTTTTCGTTGAGTAGACGAAGGGCACGATTTATTGACATTTGATGCACATGCTTAATCTCATTCCCACTCCTAGTTCTAAGGTGTTGGTGGATCTTTAATAATTCAAGGCAAACATCAGATTTCAACTAATACTCCTTCTTGCTCCTGGGATCATAAGTTTTTAACATATTCGTAATGAATTTTAGTAAACACCTTCACAATACTGGATATCGCGCATCATACATACATCGGGTGGATGACTAAATGGTTGTAACTACCCAGTAAAAAAAAATACAATAATAACGTTGCAAAAAATTGTGGGATTTCTAAAATGAACGAGATAATTACCAAATTAAGATACACAATGAGCTAACAGAATGTAATGTAAGTATGTGGAAAATGAACGTAAGGATAACTGCGATAAACATATAAATTATTTTATTGAATGACTTAAGGTTTTAAGTTATAACAAACCCAGAATTTCATTTAGTCCGACAAAATTATTGAAATACCGCGAGAGTCAAGTATTTGGTGTCATACATTTAAAGTAACGGTAAGGGCTGTCGAATACAGCACTAATTGTAAAAGTAAATCCAACCCCCACCACATTTGAAGTGTAAACGATGTGGTAATATTATTAACAATTCATTATGTGAACCTATAGTTAAGCAAATAATACAAAATCTTCCCAGACTATATACAAGGGACTCAGGGAACTCATAAAACATGGGGATTTATATTTGATCTTGTCGTTATTAGAGTTCAAAAAGCTGGGCACTGAATGCCTGTAACTATGATATATTTAAAGAACTATTATTAAGTCTTCATGAGAATGAGAACAACAGCGATGAAATGAACAGTCTAGACATTAATCTTAAAAATTATTATCAGTACCGCTATATACGAAGACGAAAGGAGACAAGCAGTACAGTTGAATGCTGAACCGTAGGAGATGTACAGATGAATCTCGCATTTATGAATACAATATTTTGATTTGAGCACATTCGAAGGTTACAGAATTTCAAAGGTATTGGCTGGAAACAAGTAGAATTTCAATTCCAAGAACGGTACGTCAAATACAATTTCAGAGACCTAGGAATCCACAATTTTTCGACATCTTGAGTGTCCACCGTCTTTCGCACAGCCATTCTTGCTAAATGCATCAAGGGAGGAACTTGAGGTTGAGTGGCGAAAAATTTCAATCGGAATAGCTCGGTTCTGTAATTTAAATCCATTTCATTACATATAAGTTAAACGGTTCATGAAAGGTTGGGAATTATTTCTGCAAAATTTATTAAATCCGGAAAAATAAATTGAAGTCTTTCATATTAATCCCTACCCAACAGCCACACTTCTACCCGTGGGCGAGTACGTGCAGCATAATGTGCCTTCTGCCTCTGCCGCAATCCCCTCTGGATCTTCATCTTCCATGAGATTCCAGAAGCGTATTAAACTACAAAAGATGGAAATGAAAATAAAAATGATTATTAGAATTATTACAAGAAAAACTCGTGAGGAAAAAAATCCACGTTTGACGTACATTCAAAATCAATACTTTCTTGTAGAACATTAAATGCCTTTTAGGGCATTTAGTACATGAATTATTGCAAAAGGATAGGCTGAATGCCTTAGATGTGGAAAAATAGCGTTGAATAATTAATTACTTGTCATCTGAAGTAGTCACGATACTCATGCCGTCAAATGAATAAGACACAGCCCGAACCCACGCATCATTCAGACCAGACGCATAAATCAGATTTGGCACAGGATACTTATGATACAGCGTCCGAAGTCTGAATCCAGTATGCGGATCCCAAAGAATCACTTGAGTGTCCCAAGAAGAAGTTGCCAAAACTGCTCCATCCGGACTGAAGCAGCAACATGAGACGTTATTAAAATGACCAACCAACTTGTTCATCAATTTGTAAGTACTCATGTTCCAGATCCCAACCTATAATATCAAATAAATCATTCACAAATTAACCCTTACTGCTGCATTACTCATAACATCTTAGAATATTAATTTAATGATAATATTGCCCCAACCGTCTTATCATAACTGGCGGAAGCCAGCAATTTACCAGTCGGAGACCAAGAAATTGCAACAACTGGTCCTTTATGGTACACGAATGTCTTGAACATATTTCCATCATCGTTCAAATCCCATCCCTGTCCATAAAAATGATGATTTGTAAGCCAAAAATAAATTTTAAACTCAGGTCAATACACCTCATAAACACAATAAAAATGGCATTTAATTAATTTCGCACAACCTAAGTTTATATTTGAAGCCTCAATTTTCATGGGGTACTTTACCTTTAGTTTCCCATCAAGTGATGCCGAAATCAATCGAAGAGATCCGTCCGGGGCGAAGGCTAAGTCTCTGACAGCCTCTGTGTGATCCATAAGCTCTAAAAGTAGACGACCAGTTTCTCCGTCCCATAGTCGGATTCTTCCGTTTGTATGACCAGTAGCAAGTATAATAAGTTTAGAAGAATCAAAGCGAGTCCAGTAAGACGTTTTGGAATCCTCCAACAGATTATTCTTGGCTTTCCCTTTCCCAAAGGCGACAGACACTACCGGATAACCACAATCAATCGAAATTGCTAATTTCTCATTTGCCTTTTTAACCGATGCTCCTTCTGGTGAGTAGCAACTTGTTGCCCTTGTGAAATTATCAATTAAATTCATAATATCGTTTACATTTGGAATTAGCATTACTACACATATATTCACACAATAAATTCCAATACTTTTAGTCTATTTATTTATTCGAGGGTACTTACAAACAATTATTTTGACTGTCCCAAGGAACTAGAATAACTTGCTGAGGGCTAGCTATCCAAGCCAATCGAGACTCATCTGGAGCAAAAGTAACGTGCCACTGTAATCCTCGGGCTATTTTAATACTAAACGCATCATTAGAGAAATCTTCTGCCGGTGGACGTCTTAATTCACCAATTTTACGTGCTGTTCCTATAAGTCACACAAACCGTCATTATTTTTATCTTCATTATTGCTCCACAAAACCATAAGTTTCACTTGATTCCTAAAATTGCCCTACTAAATTGCATTTAATGATGTGTTCCTAAATACGAAACAAATATGAACTTATTTTTTAAACGATTCCCAATAATTTTTAATTTATAACCTAATGTTTTATTATTAACAGTTCTAGGATCCATTTCAAGAGAGCATATCAACACTGCTCCAGGCTTTCTCAGTTCCAACAATTTAGCACGACTGCTAGATTTTCATGCCGGGCAAGAGGTACTCATTCAACATCCAGACTGCCAACAATTAACCTTGCAAACTCATTAGATCAAAAAATTACGAAAGCAGTTCAAGAGTTTGGATAAATGCAGAATCATGAATTAAGTCAAATGCCATGTGAATCATTTATGCAGTACCAACACGCAAAAGAAACAAACTTCAAATTCTAATGAGCATTTGTACATTGAAGTTATGGTATGTAAGTACATAGAAATATCAAAATACTTTTATAAGCTCAGCAGATGTAAAGCACACACTTGCATACAATTTGTCAGTTCAATTCGGTTTACACTCATCTTTTTTTATGAAAAATATAGCTTATTAGAACTACAGTGTTTGGGAATCAATCGATGCTATCATTACTTGACTTTAATGACCATTTGACTATAGGAATGCCGTAAGAAAAAAAATACTGCGTTTTAGCCCTCGTACTGGGACCAACGGGCTGGGTAATCTACACCAATAAGAGTAAAACTATATTTATTACAAGGAAATAAAGTGTTTATTTTTATTAACTTTATATCACAGACGAAAAAACCAAAACATTCACTAAATGACAAGTACATAAAGTAAAATATGCATACAAAAACATGCAGGAATTGCTATAACGAAGGTCAGGCAGTCTGACCAAAGCAAGTCAACCAACAACCAGTTCATAAGCAAGGCACTAAATCTCGTCACTCTCATCAGTGATTGTATATATTTAAAACCTCGCTGTCGCTCTAAAATAGTGATTTTACTTACATAACTGCCTTCACCACAACTGTGAACTTCGTACTTCCTACGTTTCTACCACTCTCTGCCAACGCAATTGTTTACATATTCATATTATATATTTCTCCAAAAAAAAGTGCTTTTGTTGAGCAACAATTTTGACCTGCCTTCAAAATCCAGCCTATCAAATGAGGGCAAGACAGAAGTACAACATACTGCGGGCTCATGTCAAGACGATACTCGTGCCTCTTAAACATTTAACAACTTACAACTTTTCCATGACTGATTCGCACGTTATTATAGCTAATTTTTTCATCCTACAAAATCCCAACGAATGATTGGCACGAGAAGTTGCCAAACCCACGGGTTTGTCATTATTTAAAACATACAACTGTGATTTAGCATCCGCAGTTTCTGGTTACGCCTATGCTCAATGCTGTATTACTGGGGCTGTATGAGCAGCAGTTTTATTAATGCAGAGTTTTAGCAATTATTGGATAATTTCATTAGTACAGAGCAACATCTAAATTTAAACGTATTGTTAAAAATCATGACTCGTGTATGGAACAATAACCTGACGGTTTGTTAATTACTAAAGGAGAACCACGCTTATTGAGTGCTAAAAATGACGGTCATAATGCACCGAATCTGCATGCGTAGGTGTTTTTCAATGCAAGACCACTAGCAGGGTAAAATGTGACTAAATCTCTCGAACTGACAGTCCTTAAAATATTGATATTTCATAACTACTTTTTCCTTTTTCGTGAAAATTATAACACTTTGAACTAATTTAACTGTAATTTGACCCCATCCTTATCTCAAAATTTCAAGGAATGCAAAAGCTTTCCACTTCACTGCAGCTGTGCAGATATTTACGCAAGTATTTAAGCATACATACATAGGTTAGCGTGTAAATTTTTAACGCCTTATTCTTGACACCTACAAAGGCTGCAGAATGAACAGCAACGTTTATTTCCACGTATTCTAATAAAATTGTATAAAGTAATAATTGGTTTGGATATTTTCAACCTGCAACTACCGTATAGGTTAAAGAATAGAAATGCATGTTCCAATTTTAGTTATCAGCGAATTATTTACGGGCCATTTTCGGAAAATAATCATCGAAGTTTTCTTTGGTTACAATGACTCAATTTTTCGCCCCATTAAACCTACAAAGACAGTGATAAGTGAAACAGATGACAGTTTAGTTTGTTGACAAAGAACAGCTGTGTCCATATAAATCCTGCTGGAAACATTTCCAAACCTATCCATTTTTTTTCTATTACAACTTCTCTTGATAATGGTACATACTCAGCTAAATTTGAGACAAGTTTACATCAAAAATCGTTACCTTTGTAGGCAAAAATGATCCCACCTTCTACCACACAGACATTTTATGCGTAGGTAGATAAAGAAATTCCTACGTTCTCGCTTTTATTTCGCATGACACAATCAAGCGCTAAAAATTCTTGGAAAAACTGTGTCATAATTGCATTAAAAAAAGTGGACACCTTTCTACCAGTTTGTATCTCATTTGTATTTCTACTTGCTGGAAAAAAGCTTGTTTCTTGTAATAATTTGCTTTTAGCTTGTTCAGTTTCATTCTATTAAATAGGCAAGATGACTTTACGTAATGGGTCAATTATTATTAAAATTATTATTAAAATTCTTCGTTGATTTTTTACATCTTTATTTGTGCTCTGCTTTTGTATGTAAATACATATTTAAATAATATTATTCAGCCTCTGTGTATTACAAAATCGGTGAAAAATTTCCAGATTCATCCTAATCAAATAATCACACCTTCCATCGCGCAGATTGCAGATCCATTTGCTGGCAATGGCAATAATTGAAAAAATACAAAAGCATTTTGCAAAACCCGTTTTAATTTGTAGCTTATACCCTGTGAGAGGAAAGCTATACAAATGTCGCTATTGCACCACGGCACGTGAAATATACTAGTAACTACATATATTGTAGTTTATATGCATAAATACTGTGCATGTATTAACGACGTTCAGACCATCACGAGGTTTTAGTCAGCTTTAAAAAAGCTTTTCCTTCATACAATATGTACCTGTCTCCAACCTCCAACAAGTCTAATCATATTACTTTTCGAAACTCTTTAGAAACGAATATTCCTGCCGCACACAAAACGATAATTGACTTGCCTCACCTTCCTGCTATTTTAAGGTTTCTTTCTACCCACATCAGCTCGAAAAGGCTGGATAAAATCAAGACTTGAGTTAAATGCAGAGGCGCTGCATGAATACTGCACTTTGCCCGCTCAAGGTTTCTCAACACATTAAAAATTGTCAATTCTGTCATCATTATGCGTTTGTGGATAATTGCCACATATGGAACAACCTCTGTGACATACCCAGCGTAATAAGTATTTTACTGTAAAAGCATACAAAACTTAGATATTTGAGGATTAAATCGTAAACTCATAAACTGGATACTCACACTGTTACTTATGCAGATACATAAAAACATAAATACGTACACACCTACGGAGATAAGCTAAATTTTCTCATGTGTCAAGAAATGCAGCCAACACGGAAGTAGAATTGGTTGCACAATTTATAACCTTTTTAATTCATTTTACCCGTGATGACATTGATATACTGTCCAAATTCAAGTACCACAAAGAGACTAATTTCCAGCATCAAATGTGTAAGGATAATTTTGCTTGTCTTGCTTGACACTCTCAAGTGTAAAATAAGTTCCACTTACACGCACCACACATTCTTCTAAAATCGTGGGTATTAAAATAACTTTTGGTAAAAATACATTTGTATTTCGTATTCGCATTATAAGTACTGAGGCGCAATTAGTACTGAAGCCCAGCAGGTATGGTTTTTACCGTGTGAGCAAAAATTATACAAAACTGTATGATCATTGATAAATTAAAATCTGATAAACAGGCCTCGGGGGAACAACATGAACATATTGGGAATTATGAGCAAAAGTTTTAATCACCTATATCAAAGTTCGATACCGGATTCCAAGTTCTTGGTGGGCCACTTTTCCGTTCTCGCACATAATATTCTAGGTCTTGTAAACCAAATATCGGCATATTTTATCCAGCGTCTATAAATTTAATATTTTCTCCCTCTTTAAACGTAAGTCTGTCCTTGTTAATGGCTAAAAGAACACTAATGGTTATTTCCAGTTTCTGTGCACTGATTACTGTAGAAAGTCAATACTAATGACAATAACAAAGATAATTTTAGCTCCTATGAACGCTTTCCACCTTACATTTGTCAATCAAGTGGTATTACACCTCTAGCTAGAAACACCTTGTATTTTAAATACCTAGCTTTTAAAAATAAAGTAAACAAATAAAGGATCAGAATTTGAGGCTGTCCGCATAGAAAGAACATTCCAAAACATGCGTACACACGCACTATCAACTGAAAGTCCAGAGTCCAGAATTTCTACAGTTTTACCTTAGCTATATGATGTGATGGAGCCTTTCCACATGTACTTTGGTGGATACATAGTATTATCCGAAGTAAGTAAAAAATGCCTATACCATTTGGATTTTTGCCTTTAGGCATTGTAGAACATCCAACGCTTACTGCTTTGTAAGTATTTACCCGTCTAATTTTCCCCTGTATAGCTATATCTATAATCAGGCATTCTAATGAGTTCATGCTACTTGCTACTCACATCCATAAAACTTTTAGGCAACAATATGGCTGCAGTTCTATGCGTAATACAGTATTTTTTTAATGATTTATCATTATTACATTACTGGAGTTTAAAGTTCACAGAAAAGTGGACTCTGCACGCGAAAGTCACATATAGTATATGTCAAAGAGTCAAATTATGTTGTATTGATAAAAATAAGTACAGAATGACACGCAGGAGTAGCCTGGAACGAACTCTGGATATTGCCGGTTATGGCGGTTATACATAATTAGTTGCAGATTCTTATAGGATACATATATACAAACTGAGCATTGGAGCTAGTATTTTTGTTGACAGTGTTGACACCTTCAATTTATCCCCTGCAGAGAGGCTTTCCCTGAAGGCTACCGATTTTGCACCAAAAATTCCAAGAAATGCAATCCATTTTGTTAATGTACAAAATGGAATTCGAATATTAAAAACTTTTGATTAATGTTGTCACGTTGTCAGCGCATCTTTGCATTCTCACCAAGATTCACATTTAACCTTCATTAACTATGGCTAAACAAAGTTTATTGCGTTTTGTGACAAGAGGCGCATTCATTGCGGTGCTACACTTGACTCAAGTCACTTGAGCAAATTACTTTGTAGCTAAACACCTCGATTGAAAAATAATTCGACCTTTATTTTTTTCTCAAGTCTAACCCAAGTCTTGAATTCATACAGTCAATGCCGGGTTATGAATCAAGGGTTAAAATCATCAGTGATAAAATGATTAATAATTTATGCGCACATAATTTATAGCTTCGCAACATTTTAATAATATGACTGCACTTAGGGAAACTATATGAGCCGTAGTCATTAAATATTAAGTACAAGCGATGCTAATAATAATTGCCAACGATGCAATTAAGTTAGTGAACTGTCCCAAAATGCCGACATGTAATGTCTCAAAAACTAATTGAGACATGCTGATCTTAAAATAGGACTTGAAATTAGGTACAGCATTCTGTGTCAATGGGAATGGAACCCAACAAAAACAAATACTTATATTTGTCTTTGCCAACCGGTACAGAACTACAGAGGCAATACGTAGAGTTAAGATTTAAGATAAATGAATAAACAAAAGCCACATTGCCAATTGTCAACCGAATGGTATTATATAATTTAGTGTGTTGATGCTATGCATCAAATATGTACAAGTTCATGGTCGGTTCTTTGTGTGACACAACATTTAAATCTGCTTCGTGAACTACTAATTATTTTCAGAACTTGTTATACTCCTTTATTTTACAGGTCTACCTTTCTGCATAAGTATTGACGGGTTTCACCGACTATTTCTGCATACTCAGGAAAGGAAAATAAATTGTTTTTACGGATAAGAATACTGATAGCAACCTTGAAACAATAATTATTTGTCCCAATTGTACCACGATTCTTAAAGTCTGATATTTTAAATCATTTTGATATTGAATAAAAGGATAGCTTTTTCATTACTGCATCAGTACAAATCCCATAAAATATTTCATGGTAGAAATAATTGTTCACATGAAATTACTTCCATGGATATTAATGACGCTTTAACTGCTATTTTAGTACCGGCACTCCGACTCCAGCTATTGACTTACTACACACAAAATATTTGAGAGAGGTATATATGCTTATTAATTTGCAGCAATAAAATATGATTTGAAAGGAAACACCATTTGTTATTACATAGATACTTGATGAGGTTTCGTACTAAAAGTAATTCATATATGTTATTTATAGCTTCACACTTGACAATCAAACTCATCCTAAAAATAAAAGAAAGGGACGTCAAGATCTTTAAGCTGTAACTGCAGCGCCACCCAGAAGCAGAACCATTAAATCCGGCAAGTTGCGTCAAAATAAATGATTGTGTTCATCCTCCACATCATCTCTCACAATCAGTGTATGTCTGGGTACAGTCCTGATTCTTATCATACGCTTTAAATTGAAAGTTCATGGAACCGAATAAAATAATAAGAGACTTTTGGCATATGAAAGAAATCACGCTTTTTTTGTTGGCTTTAATTCCATATTACTTTACGTATACTGTGACAAAAATTCTTGGAGGATTACAATAGCTGGCACTTTGCTCAAGGTGCCACGGGACTATGTAGTTCGTAGTCAAGGAAGTGTGTACATTGCCAATAAAAAAATATGAAGAGAAAATCAAGGTATATGAAAATAGTATATTCTTGTGCAACTTTATATTTCTCAATGGAGTATTCCTTAATGGGGTATGTACAGGGAAGAAAGGAAATGTGTGGAACTAGGACTGGGGAAAGAGAGCCAAACTTTTACGAATCCTTTGATCCCAACGTGCACACGGGAACATGTTTACTAACGTCAATTACCAGGGGTGACAACAACGTCTACATGCACGCTGTACCACACGCTCCTATCTAGAATCAACTAATAACAATCTCATGCTGCTCTTCTCTTCCTGCGACAGCTCTTCCTCCCAGTATATACCCAGAAAATAGAAACCTAGTAAATGTAACTACACATTTTTTGCAGTCGGAGGAGGCAGGGAGGGATTCGGTGTAGTCACGTGTTTCCCGAGAAAGCCCGGATTGTACGATTTCAGTATTTTATCGACCCGTTTTCCTTATACATAGCTCTCACTGCGAACTAGATTTCTCAAAGGAAATTACATGCACATTTTCATGGCACAAACTATTTTGACTGTCTCTATTTTAAGAAAAGGTAAATTCCTGTCTACTTGGGATTTTCCTACCCAAAAAAGATGAAAAATTGTCTCTAAAAAAATTATTCACTTACGGATTTCTTCGCGTTTTTTACGAAGGAAACTTGCCATTAAATGTATGAGTGTCTTTTTTCTGTCCCAAGTATATAGTCTTTTTTGAGTACGTTGAGGAGTCAACTTGTGCTATTGCTTCGATAATAATTATTGCTCTGGATTCTTTCAGCTTGCCAACTGCACAGTCTAAATAGGATTGAAATGACAAACTATTTAATATATCTTTTGTTCAACCGATGAGAAGATAAATCACGTAGGATTAAATAATAAAAATTTCTTAGTCATACTCATCATTATTTGTTTGAAATTGCATTCCCAAGTTTATATAAACATTTCAGCTATATCAAACAATAAGAATTGAAAGTTATGAAAATGCTGATTTCGCAGAATAAGTACGTAATTACTCGCCAACACATACGGCAACATATGTACCTACAAGTTTATGTACACATATGTAGTAAATAATTATTGCTACGGATGCAATTCAACATGATGTTTGGGTATGAGGATTAATAATTCAACCAAAGAAAAAAAAATTCAAATCCTTTCTCAAATTACAGACTTATTCTGTGACAAGGGATTAAATTGAGACGATCGACGCGACGGCTTTTGGAGCCATTCGTTGAAAAAGTTATCCATCCCCAAGGGAATTTAAAATTATAAATAATAATTTTCAAGCCATTCTTTCCTCAATAAGGAATTAAAATCTCGGGATAAATTACGGTCAAAGAAATATGTACTCTTCTCTGGTCTCCAAACCTTGACTTATTATTTATTATTAAGAGGAAGTAAAGAGACAAAAATAAATGTAAGGACTTACTTTGAACGGAGCTTAATCAGGCTTGTGACTGGGGATTAAAATCGCTGTGACAAAATGTAACAATTGGGAACTGAACGAGGCTTGGATGAAATAGTTTAATAACTTTCCTTTGCCTTAGTCAGGATTTAAAGTAAGTGAAGGCTGTAGGATTGTTGAGTTTTTTTCAAAAATGCAGCCGCAGCAGCAGCGCTGCTTGGAAGATTAAAAGATACACGTAACAGCTAGAAATTTTTTTTGTTTTCAAATACTGAACACAGCTAAAATACAAACAATGCAAGTGGTTTCAATGTAACTTCGATATTGCCCGCTACCCCTTTTCCATGCATCCGCTCAGCCCGACCGAAAACTTCCTCAGACACATAAAACTGTCTCGACATGAAAGTTCATGCGCAACATTCTCCTCGTCATTTTATATTCTGCTGACACAGCGGTAGTTGAAAAATCCTATTAGAATCTCGAATTACTTCTTACAGAATTTTACCATGTGCTTGTCACACTTCTTCCATAATATCGTAACGTTTTACTGTAAGCTTGTTATGGAATGTGGAGCGGACACGCTTCCCATCCCATTAACTGAGGGTTATGGTCACACACTTTTAGTGGTTTTCATTAATCTCTCTAAAATCTTTAAAAAAAAAGTTGAGTGGCAATATGGTTTCTCTCCTCCGTGAATTGGCTTCTGGTAGATGTGAATTCCTTTGGGGACCCCTATCCTGAAATAGTGAGGTGGAGGTAGAAAGGCATATACGTACATACATGGAAATGCAATAGTCATGGAATTATGAAGTTGAAAAATGCATGGAAGAAAATGGTGATATGTACATACATGCGTTATGAAATGAGGGAGGGAACATTACTCCCGTAAAGTTTTAAAAATAAGTTTATTGCCACACGCTGACTCATGTCCTTGCCACATTAGAATTCTGTTGGGGTTTGCATTATTGCCATTTCTAACATGCGATAATTCACTTTGGTGAGAATTTTCCTTGCATATATTCCTACATACTAAGGCTTTCTCACGTTTTATGTATTATAATACTACTCTAGATCAGATATAGCAGGGCGAATATATGATGATGAGTTAATAAAATTTAGCTGAAACCATTGTTCGGACTTGCATGATAGAGACCTTGTAACCAATCAAAGTAGTACCCGTAAAATGAGCCTTAAAAATCCGATACTGACAATTGCAAGCATGCATGCAATAAAAAAATAAATGGTCAGCAATTCCACTAAGCTATATAATAAATTTGTCGAATATGATTATCAATTCAAATTTATGCACATTTGAAATACAGGGTACTCTTATCCACGTTAAAAAATTCTTTAAAGTTAATCGTTTTTATTTTTGTGGGACTGGAAGATTTTTAAGGGTCATAACAACTGTTTTAAAATCTTATAATTACGTCCAGGGGTGGATTTTTACGTGAGTTTTGTGGCTTCAAACTTTTGTAATGTATATAGTTTAAAAGCACGAAATCATATGGGCTGTGGAACACTCAACGTCTTTGTAAATGTCTTCAAAAATAACAGAGAGATGGGAAGGGTTAAAAATATTCAAGTACTGGAATAATTCTAAATACACTGAAAAATCTTGTCTGATTTTATTGAAATCAGACAAAAAAAACAACAAAGGAACGAACAAAATATATGCTGAGTATTAAAGATGTTCATACTGATTGACAATAAATGTAGTAATGTGTTAGAAGTCGGATATCCTTACTTGCTGTAGATATTTATATAGACAGGCTTATAGAAAGCAATACGTCATAGTAAACCTGTTGAAATTTTGACATTATCTTTTAAATAGCTCCAGCTCTGGTCATATAGAAAGGTGAGCTGATAAGAAATGAGAATTAAAATTGAGGAGGCATACAGAACATACGTACGACAATGTGTTGAATAATATAAGTAGAGTCGAAGTCTTGTCTGTAAGTTACAAAAATAAAATGGCAGAGGAAGAGAAGACCAGGTACTCCATTACTTTTACTTTTATATAAAAAAACACTATCATCACATAAAAAATGGTGCGTACAGTACACACATATATCAACATATAAGTTGCGGTCATTCACAAAAAATGCAACAATAAAGTACTCATTCATAAAATAATTAATATTACTATTATTAATTATTACTAGTCAATGAATCACACTTCAAAATGTTGCCATCATAGGATCGCTGTCTTTACTCAGCGGGGTAGCACTCACGTTTGATCCACCGTACCGAGGATTTTCCAATTTTTCTAGAATATTTTTGGGTTGACGCGGTTGATGTGCATATGCAATAGTTTCCCGAGGCTCAGCAGCTAACGCTTCATGGCGGTGTGAGAATGCTCTAGAAGGTGGACTAATATCAGCGAAATCACGGAAATTAGCGAAGAAGTCGTGGCCCGGAAGTCGATAGCCTTCTTGAGGGGAGGAATGCCCATTGTGATGGTAATAATCACCATCATCGTGTTCATGATACTGAGGACTACCGCCACTGCTGCCACCATGATACCCATCATCATCATCCCCATAGTAAGTTCCTCCACGTACAACTTCAAAGTTCCCTGAGCCCAATAGATTGTTATCTTGATAATGATCATGGCTTTCAGCAGAGTAGACATTGCTAGGTCCACGATTTGGTGGTGGTGAGTATTTGTGACCAGCAAACTGTGGGTGATAACGGGACGGAGCACGGTTAGCAGCAGGTCCAGGGAATAATGGGGCTCGAGCAGGAGGGCCACCTCCAAAAGGACCCACTAAATACGGTGCTGGTGGAGCTGGAAAGGAGGGGAAAAATCGTTGTTCACCACCATCAGCATCTCCACCTTGGACGAATGAAATATTTCCACTTCCAGTATTTGTCTCTTCTTTCTCAGGATTTTTGTATGTATCAAAAAGTATAAATGGGGAAGACGTGAGCTCCCAAAATGTTTCCGATTCTGAGGCTGAAGTTTTTAAATCTTGAGGTTTGGACGTGACGGACTCCTTTCTGATTTTACCCCCGACGTTCCTTGGACTACTTGTAGAACGCTTTTGTCTGTGAATTAGCCTTCCAGCTCGTCGGTATTGCTCATAGGTACCAGCTCCACGGTTATCCTAAAATAAGGAAAATGTTCTCATTTAGCTATAGTCTCCATTTTAGTCTACACTTCTACCTCAATTCTCCTCATGCTTTCAGCTTTTGCAACAATGACTATTGTGAACTTTTTCGAAACACAACAATCCATGTATTATGGTTAGACAACCCCCCAGATATGCCTTGTCCTTCTATTTTTGCAACATTACATAACATCATATAATTTTGATAGTGATATTCCTCACTCAAAAAGGGTAAAGCTTGTTTATAAAACTCATGATACACTCTTTTGTTACTTAACAAGCTCTTTTAGTCTAGCTTGAATGGTTGAATTGTACAAAAATTTTCACCATTATCATTTACGAGCTATAAAATGACACTTTATTTGCAAAACTTGAGGAAACTATTATTATTTTGACATTGTATAAGCTCGCAATATATGAGACGAGTCTGCTTGCCCCGACTGCTGCAAAAACCAACTGCTCACAATAAAGGAAAGGGTTATTCTCAATTTGAGAAGCATGACAGCCGGAGGCATCTGTAGTCGAGAAACGTGATGTGCACGTTGAGAGGTACTACGTGTACATAATGTAACGTTGTTTGCAAAAGAAAAGAAACAAAGCAATTACGACTCTTTAGCATTGCAAGTCCTCATATTTTTCTCGTGTGTAACAATTAGTCCACGTACTAAGGACGTCAAAAGATTATTCAATTAAAAATATGGAAGAAAAATTAAGGTTACTAACATTTTCGCACTCATGATAATATTTTGCCCGTCTTTCTACAACCTAAATATGTATGCATGTTATGCTTTTCGAATGCCTTGTAATTATTTGGTTGACTTTGAACGACATAATTCACAAAATACTGCAGTAATAAAGCAATTTGGCTTAATTTTAGTTCTATAAACCTACTATAGTATCTCTTCCAGAAGTGCAATTTACTAAGCAATAAAAGCGTATCGTATAGCAAGGAACAAGTAAAACAGGTTCGTAAATTCAAATGATCATAGCTGATTCAGTACTATATACTTCAAGTTTGTATAAATTAATTTTGTTTTTTGTATCATTTAACCTAAAGAGCAATAATTATAATCCATATGTTACACAGTATATTGACAAAAAATCGTACTTTGGTAGTTTGGAAAAAATTTGTAGTAAGATGACTTGGAAGATTATTATTGCATACTCATTTGTCTGAAACGTGCTCAGGAAGGGATAACAGCTAGAGGGATTTCTTTTTAATGAATTAAGCTATTTGAGCCACCATAAGGGAATTCAGCGTGACTGATGTGAGTGGAAGATGAATGGTGCAATACATCATGTTATGCCAAGTGAAGGAAGGAAAGGTGACTGATTATTTGATTCTCAACGTATAAATTTTTCACTTACAGTCCTATCATCATCATATTGATGCAACTTGTACTCAAAGATACGCACTTTAACCATTTGACTTTTGCATCCTGCCAATTGAAATCCTGACTCCTGACGTTACTCAGGTGCGCTTGGCGTGGTTTCCTTCACCTCCGTGTCTCCGTGTGTACAACGTAAAATCCGTATTACAAAAGACACAAGGGGTGACTGTCTAACTTGACATGATATGCTTAAGTAATATTAGTAAGAGGTGATGTTCTTAATTGCAATATTTTATAATTTGTGTTCACATTAGTGTCGCATCCTAAAATCCTTTGATGAGAGAACAGGATTTTGAAGCTAATAACTTCATCCTTTTTCTTTGGGTCAGCACATGAACAACAACCATATTGCACAATATACCGTCACCTATTTAAATGTACGTTGAGTGTACATACAAATACATAAGTACCTACAACTTGATATTATTTTATGAATTGTGATGAAGCAATGAATAAATTATGTAGAGGTAAAAGTTCCAGGCTTAGTGTGTTAAAAATGATAAATTCTTTCGCATGAGGATTGAGTTTGTAATATTTATGTAAAATTGAAAGTGAATGTTCATTTCTTTTGGGATTTTATACCTGTGAAGGTTGACTAGATGCTTGAGTGTCAGGAGAAGGAGCATAAAATACTGGAGGTCCTGGTGGAAGATGGTCAGGCTTAATTCGATTGTTCTTTTCCGATACTTTCAATACAACGGGCTTTGAGCGGTAACGATGTGTTCTCTCAGCTGAAAGGAATTTTCCTGGTCCGGTAGGATAATGAGAATATGGGCTACTTCCAGATGCTTGGACAGGGCCGTGGCTGTACCGGGATGGAGGATGGCTTGAGGACGGTGATGGACGTGGGATAGGCTGTGGCTGATGACGATAAGATGGTTTAGACTGATCATGGTTCTCATCAGGGCGAACTCTGTATCCAGGTCCATCTACCGAGCTTGGCCCAGGTCCTGACAAGTATTCGTCATATTCTTCGTTAGAATAGGATTGAGGTACAGGACCTGTAATAAATTGATAGAGATGAATTACAAAATTGTCGATTTATTAAAGAACTTGATCTAAAAATAATTTGCCTTTGCAGGATCATTAAGTTTTTTAGCACAAAAATCTATGGTGTAAAAGTAAATAAGTTGCAAGTCAAGCTTATATCTCACTGGCATAGGAGGATTGCTTTGATTGAGACGGTTGTTCAGCCGGCTCGAGGGAGTCTCCAAAATCCGGGAATTTTCCGCCCAGCTGTTCCAGTGAAGGGAATCCTTCGGGGGGACCATTAACAAAACCAAGGTTCTCACTCTGCTCAGCAGATTGAACTTGTTCTTTATTCTCTCCTGTGAAGATGAACGTACAAAAATACATCAATAAAAGAATTCCTCTCTAATACAATATAATACTCTGTGAGGTTGGCACTAATGGAAAGGCAAGGTGAAAAGATTAAAACTTCCTTGATGAATGACTTAACCTTTAAGTCAGTTATACTACAATGTGAAATTCTCATAAATTCATGACATTAGCTCACGAAAACTAATTACTAGAGATTAAAAGGAGGAGATTTGACACAGACCCATGCAACTATACAATTGAATTAAAAAAGAATGACACTAACTACTTCGTTTTCTCTCATTATAATAAACTAGCTTGACTTATGTGGGTACTATGAAACGGCATGATATCTCTTTTATTATTCTTATGTATGCATAATTAGTGAAACAACTCAAGGGAGATACTAAGAAAAACATTTTCGATGACAAAGTCAATTTAAAGTAAATACATTTTGCAATGGTAATGGTCACTGAAGCGAAATAAAATATAATCAAGCGACTGCGAGGAACTACAAAGAAGTTGTATACCACCTTCTGTTCCCTGTCATTCATATAGAATTAAATAATGAAAAGCCAACGCTCTGTGGCCAGTTAATGACAATTTATGACAACTACACAGAAACTAGTAAGGAAAAATCTCTCATATCATATTGCTACCATAGGAAGTGAGTTTTTAGTGAGTTACCAAAGAATCCTGACAAGACAAAAATTCAGTATTTTTTAAAAGACTTTGAGTCCCTAGAATCTAGTTATTATTGGCCCCCCAAACCTCAGGCCTCTGGAAGACTATAAAATAAATTCCAAGTGCAATTTAAATACAATCATGCAAAAAATGTTCTTGAAAATTTCATGACAAATCATTTCATGGTACTTCAAGGAAAACGTTTCTGGCATTTTTTCTATCGATAGGTTAGAGACCTTTACCGTTTGTCGTATTGACCTTGTATGGATTACCGTGTAATGCAGTGGGTGCAAAATCCTTTCATAGCTATTTATTTTCAGCTGCTTCATCTTCCTTCACTTTCATTGCGCTAAATTTTTAGCATGGCATTTTTAAATTGTTGAATATATTTATATGTAGCTGCAATATACATTACCTGCAGAAGCCGTCATTGGCCCATTGAAGTCAAAAGTGGGTAAGCCCTGGGAGAAGCCATTTGGAAATCCGCTTGTGTAGTCAAAGTTGTCCTTCGCAGGGTGGACTCTACGATTTCTGTGTATGAATCATTAAAAATATAGAATATAAGACACAGGTAACTATTTCAAAAAATTGGTAGAAATTGCAAAAATCACATTTTAAATCTATGAATAAATAAATACTATGGGCATTTAATTTGAAATTCAAAATTTCCGCCGGGCAGCGATTAATTTGAATTTTTGTTGCATTCATTTTTAAGGCGGTGTCAGCCTCCCTGGTAAAGTACCCTTGTCCGTAAGCCCGTATGTCTGTGCGTCCCTCTACACGATAACTCAAAAAATACTTGACCGATTTCGTTCAAAATTTTTGTAAGCATTACTCAGGTCATACCTCAGCTAAGTTTGTTATTGGTTGAAATCGGCCCGCGGGTAAAAGAGCCGAAAAACTAAAATAGTTTTTAGGGCGGCGTTAGCGGCCCTAGTAATTTACCCTTGTCCGTACATCCGTACGTCCGTACGTCCGTACGTCCGA